>PVKM010051585.1:0-10435 GCA_004027735.1 Carollia perspicillata
GAAGGGAAGGAGAAAGAGAGGGAGAGAAACATCAATGTGTGGTTGCCTCTCACATGGTCTATACTGGGGACCTGGCCTGCAACCCAGGCCTGTGCCCTGACTGGGAATTGAACCGCGACCCTTTGGTTCACAGCCCGAGCTCAATCCACTGAGCTACACCAGCCAGGGCAAAACGAAGAGATCTTGAGCCGTCCCATCTACTGACCAGCTTTTCTGTTCTGTCCCTGCCGCGGTCTCAGTTCCCTCTGCAAGGCTTTTCCCTGGTCGTCATAACCATAGACAGCAGCTTTAAGGAGCAAAGTAGTCAGAGAAAGTGCTGATGGATGTGCTGATGCCGGTGACAGTTGTGGGGTGGGGGTTGATGGCTGGCGGCTGACGGAGGCGACAGTGGTTGTGTGGTGGGCAGAGCTGTGGTGATGGTGTTGCTATGGGTGACAGAAGGGGTGGCTGGTCACCAATGACAGAAGTGGTGTCTGGAGTGGATGGGTAGAAAACGGGTCAAAAGCGAGCGCAGCCTGGCTGACTCGTCAGACAGGGATGAGGGATGGGGTAAAGGGACATCACTTGGTCAGAGATGAGATAACACCTCGTTCCGTTCCGGTTGGTATTCAGGTTAATTATACACCTGTCTGCTTTTCTCATCCTGCCTCTGGAGCACCAGGGTGGTGGTATCTTACTAACTTCATAAACCTCCAGCACCTGGCAGTGTGCTTGGCACAGAGTAGATGCTTTATAAATATTCATTCTGGGAATAAACGCGTGAGATGGTGGACGTGGTGCTGGGCCAGCAGGATTCAAGACCCGCTCCGCCCTTCGCTAGCTGCGTGACTTCCGGCACGAAACGTCAGCTCTCTGGGCCACGTGTGTGCATCGAACAACCTCACCAAGCGTCTTCGCCGGCTGGGGACTGTTCCCAGCACCCAGGCTGCAGCACTGAACAAAGTGCATTGTCCCAGTCCTCACAGAGCTTGCATTCCAGCAGGGGAAACACACAGTGAACAAATCAAGGACTGTGGCGATCGACAGGCAACAAAGCAGGGCGATGTGAGAGCGATGCCCTGGTGGCTACTTGAGCACACTCCGGGAAGGCCTCTTTGTGGATCTGAGACCTGAGTGACGAGGGTGGCCTTGCTGGGTGAAATCCATGTCAAGGCCATGGGCAGATGAGAAGTGAGGCTGAGGGGCTGGGGGCGGAGCGTTTGCTCCTGTGGTCCTAGAGAACAGGGTAAGGAGTTTGGATAAGCTCCTCTAGCCGGCTCTGGTGTCGGGGGTTGGGCAGCAGTGGCTCTCCACTGGGGCTGCAGCAGCAGCGATGCTGTGATGCTGTCGGTGTGGGGGGAGGAAGGCACTAATCAAATCCAGTCCAAGAGTTTTGTTTAAGCAAATGAGTGGATGAGGTGCAAAGCTCTGGGGGAGAAGGAGATTTAGAGGGGAGAAAAAAATGACTTGCTTTTCAGCCATGACACATTTAAGGCGATGGGCAATATCCTTCATTTCTTCATCAGCAGAGGGCATTAATGACAGTACTTCCGGGTTGTTGGGGGATGGGGTGCGATGGGGTGCAGAAAGCACTTGGGGTCACCCTCTCAGTGGCTGCCACGCAGTGACCCTGCCCTGACTTGCTCGTTTCCTCATCTCCCAGGCGCCTGGTGAGGCCAGTCCGATCAACATGGTGACCAAGCTCAGCCAACTGACAAGTCTGCTGTCCTCGATTGAAGATAAGGTACCCAGGGGTCCTGCAGCTCCCCTTGGCTCAGAGAATGCCCAGGCTGCGCAGACTCTGCGTCCTTTGGCGCTGTCCCCAAGGAGGCTGCCCCCCTTCACCTCCCAACATTGGGCATTGTGTATGTGGGCCCGCAGGTCAAGGCCTTGCTGCACGAGGGCCCCGAGGCTCCCAACCGGCGCTCTGTCATCCCTCCAGTCACCTTTGAGGTAAGTGGCTGCCTCCTTGTGCTTCGCAGCTGGAGGCTGGGGGACATTCTGGTCCCTGAGAGGGAGAGCTCTTGACCCACCTGTACAAGGTCAAGGAGCCCAGTGACTGAGAATGGCGGTCAGCGGGACCACCTGTGAGGATGCACAGGCATTAGAATGGGTGTCCAGATGGGCGTGTGGGTCCTGCTTCCTGGGGAGGCTCGGTGGGAAAGAGCTTCTCGGCCCAAGACGACTTAAAGGTTGTTCCTCTCAGCATGGGAGAGTGGTGAGTGACATCCAATGGGCCCCCCCAAACTATCTGCATAGTGCCTGGGGGGGGGTAGGAAAAAATATACACGGTGTGATTTCCCCAGGAGTGACCGAGGCAGAAACCCCCAGGCTCTGGTCCGGAAATTGGCTTTCCTTATTTGTCCCCACAAATTCCAGTGCACCCATCTCAGCCCTGGGCCCGCATTCAGAAACAGGATGAAATGTCCCCCCAGGTCCCTCTCCCAGAAAGCCCTTCCTCGCCCTGATGATAATTCTGCATTAGCATGAACGTCTGCCTTCCGAGCACGGCAGTTGTCTTTTTCCAAACTAGTATCTGTCAGTGTCCCATTACTGGTTGGAACAAGGCTCAGGAGCCTGAGTCAACTCCCACAACACTCTCGGAGGTGGACAACCTCAGAGTAATGGGCATGGTCCAGCATGACGCTGGGCGGACGGCTTTCCAGCGGTTCACCTGTTTCCTGTAGCAAACCTGTGGGCAGAACAGCTCACGTGCACCCGACGGCCTTGCTGGGCTCCTCCCCACGTGTTAGCAGCTGTCAGGAGCTGCCTGGGGGAAGCCTGGGTGTGTGGCCCTGGGCGAGCGGGTCTTGTGAGGAGAAGCCAGATGGCCGCCTAGGGGACATGGAGGCTGGACTGGCTGGACTGGCCAAGGGAGGGAGGGGCTCACGGGTCAGCACCGTGATGAAAGCCTGGACAGAGAAGAGATGATTGACACCTCCCCTTCACCCCTTTCCCTCTTCCTCCTGCTCCTCCTGCTCCTCCTCCTCTTCATAGGTGAAGTCAGAGTCTCTGGGGATTCCTCAGAGACTGCAGCTCAAAGTCGACGTTGAGTCTGGGAAACTGATCATTAAGAAGTCCAAGGACGGCTCTGAGGACAAGTTCTACAGCCACAAGAAAAGTAAGGCCTTCGAGCCCATCGTGCTCCCACTCTGCCGGTGACCTCACCGGTGACCTCAGCAGCAGGCCCCCGCCCCCTCCTTCCCGAGGCCTTCCCTGTCCGTTCCACCTCCTTCCTCAGAGCCCGGGAGATGTGGCAATTCTGTGACGCTTTTCTCCCAGCTGGGGCCAGGCTGACCGCACGGTCACCTCCTAGTGCCTGGTACAGGGCCTTGCACGTGTAAGGGCTGCGGCTGGAATCAGGTAGCATCTTCAGTGTAGCGGCGACTGAGAGGCAGTTCCTCGTGCGTGGGCTCTGGAGCCAGACTGTGTAAATTCACACCCCAGCTCTGCCTCTCGGCAGCTATGTGACCGTGGACACCTGAACCGCACTGGGCCTCAGTGTCCTTAACTGTAAAAGGGGGATGACAAGGACGAAGTGAATCATCTGTGTGTGAGGCTTCTTAGGAAAGAGCCAGGCACGGCAGAGCCACTCAGAATACCTGAGGCTTTGCACCATCGAGTGAAGTCATGAGTAAATTGGAAATATTCACACACCACATGCTTGGGGGCAAGTCACTGTGGGCACGGCTGGGGACGAGAGCAACAAGGGGCTCTGGTGCCGATTCGGGCCCTGCCACTGGGCTGGCTGTATCACAGCCTAGTCTCTCAAGCTCTCTCTGGGCCTCCGTTTTCTCATCTGTGAAATGAGAGTAGTGATGATGATAATAACAGACTCCACAATAGGCTTGCCCCGAGAGTAGATGAGCCGGTGCACGTGAGAGCACCTTGCACTGACCCGCAGCAGTGTGGGCCCACGGCCCAGTGTCCAGGCGGAGGCCAGAAGAGGGGCTCTGCCCACATGGGCCTGCCCATCCTGTAACCTCCTGTTGCTGAGTCCCACCTGGGAGAGACACCAAGGCCCAAGGGGTGGTCTCCGGGCAGCGGGAGATGGGAGTGTGAGGACCAGTTCTGTGCAGGAGGTGGAGTGCAGCAAGAGGAAGGGTGCAGACAGCACAGAGCAGGGTTAGAAGCCCAACCTTGAGTCTTCTGTCAGATGGGTGTACGGCATCCTGCAGGGCTGCCACGAATCTCAAACATCAAAGTGCGTAGTACCCAGGATCTAGTAGGTGCTCAATAAAACTGGCTGCCGCCGCCACCACCATCATCGTCATAGTTGTCCTTCCAAGTCCAAGGTAGCTAGCTGTGAGGAAGGCAGAATAGGGCAGCGAGGATGGGTCAGGAATGAAGTCCCTAGACGCTGGAGCATGACAGGCTGTCATATTCATGCAGAGCTGAGATCCCAGTGGGGACAGAGGTGCTCTGTGCACGGCCAAGTTGGGCAGGAGAGATGGGTGACTCACTGAGAGCTCGAGCTGGAGAGGGCTGTGTTGAAAGCCGAGAGCCTAGAGCCACACTTTTCCTCTTTATCTGTGACAGAGAGCAAGTTACAGCTGAAAGGGGGTGGGGTCCCAGCTTTGACAGAGGAAACGGAAACCTAAGATGAGTGAGAGATTATCAAAGAGTGCCTGGTTGCTCTACAAAACCTTGAGGGTTCTGGGCTGAAAGAAATGCCTCCCAGGATTCTAAGAAGCACTGTGAGCCCTTGCCAGCTTAATTCAATGGACATCTCCTTCCCTGAACATCTTGCAAGGGCCAGCTCTGGGTAGTAGACCTCCCTCAAAGAATTAGCAATTAGAGAGAGAGGCTGGCCTGCAAGCCTGTGTTAGCCTGTGGGTCAGAGGCAAGGTCAGCCCTGGGGGAGGATCAATGAACTCTGCTGTGGGGTGGTGCAAGGAGGCTTCCTATCACAGAGATGGTTCGGTCTGGGGCTTTGAAGAATGAATAGGAGTTCACCAAGCCTGAGGCAGGGGAAGGCACTTGGTTGGAGACAATGGCACATTCAAGGAATGGAGCAGACCATTAAGGAAATTACATGTTGTTTGTTGTGGCCATAAAGAGAGGAGCAGGAGCAGTGGGGCATGGGGTCTCGAATGTGGGGAGGGCTGTGAATGCCAAAGTCAGGGTCGGGGCTGTTGTCCTGTGGCTGGAGGGCACTGGCGTGGTTAGTACCTACCAGAAGGGTGACTATATACCTTGGTGGGATTGCGGACAGTGGGCAAGCTGCTGTCGGGCCAGGGATGGAGATGAGGGGCCCTGAGGAATCCCGGCTCCAGTCTCAAATGGATGGTCGCACTGCAGGCTTCTGAGCCCGTAAAGGAGAAGCGTGAGTGCCCGGCGCCTGCCGGCCCAGCTCTCACAGCACCTGTCACATCAGAACCCAATTCCCTGTTCACAAGTTTTCTCCCCCAAAGTGGGCAGGGTCTTCCTCTGACGCAGGCCCGCTGCGGCACAGGACCTGGTGCTTGGCAGGTGCGCACTCGGGATTGCCAGGTGCCTGAGACCCCTGCAGGAGTGATACTCAGGTGTGCCCTCCCCCCTCCATGAATGCCGGTTCCACAGAGGCCAGGAAGTGGGTCTTTTTCTCACTGCTGAATCCTCAGAGTGTCGGGCACAGAGTAGGGCATCAGTAGATACGTACTGACTGAACGAACGAATGAGTTCTGGACCAGCGCAGTCACGCAGTCCGTGTGGCTGCGTGTTTCGGGGGCTTCTGTAACTGATGTCAAGAGGCACTGTACTTCAGGGTGAGGGCTCCGGCTGAACCGGGTCCACGCCCTCATTTTAGGGCTCGATAGCGGTGTGACCTGGGGAAAGTTACTTAACGACTCACAGCTGCCTCCGTGTCCCCGCAAAAGAGGGATCCCTATAGGCTGTGGCGGGGCCAGTGGGACTGAGCCAGTCCTGGCCCACGGTCCCCTTCCAGGCGTGGTGCCCCTGTCGCGTGCTGCCCTCTAGGAGCTACTCTTTGGCAGCAGTGGCTGGGGCATCCTTGCCCTGTTCCAATCACCACATCTGCAGCAGCTGTGGCACTGAGCCGCCTAGGCATAGGAGGAGCCGGGGCCTGCAGGAAGAAGTCATAATGTGTTCACTCACTGAGCAGCTGCTATGCGCCAGGCACTGGGAAAGGGGCATGAGCAAGCCAGGGAGGTCGTGTTCAAGTCTAGGAGAAAATACGTGCACACCAGGACAGTGTCGGGGTAAAGTCCAGGCCGGGATTTCAGGGGGATGATATGACAGTGATGGAGGAGGGCCATCTGAGCTGACACCCCTGAGTGTCCAGGAGATGCTGGCCGTGGGGGAACCTGGGCAAGGGTCCCAGGGACAGAGGCTCCAGGGCGGGAGCTCACTAGCCCTGAGAGAAGCCGGAGGGGGGGGTGACTCAGAGATCAGGCGCCAGTCTCGGGGGCTGGGTGAGCTGAGTCCCCGTGAGGAGGTGTCAGGCAGGGGAGTGACAGGTTCCCACTTTAAAATGAACTGTGGCTGCTGTGCTGGGAATAAGTTATGGCAGGGGGATGGGGGGAGACTGGGAGACCAGTTCAGAGGCCGTGAGGGCAGCCAGGTGGGAGGTGGTGGTGACTAGAGATGGACAGGTTGGGAGGGTCTGAGAGGGAGGCCGCTCATACCTGTTGACGAGTGACAGGAAGAGGGCCAAGGGAGGGAGGGACCCGCAGAGTTTCTAGCCTTCTGTAACTAGGTGTGCGGACAGGTGGGCCACTCACCGGCCCTGCTAGAGTGTTAATCCTGATCAAGCAAGACGTCACCCCCGGGGCAGCCACACAGCTCTGCAAGCGGATGTCAGGGGAAGCCAGACGTTCAGAGGGAAGGAGACGCAGACCGACACTAGCAGATTTAGAGGCACCTGGGCACCCCGGCTGGCGGACGGAGCACACAGGACACACCTGGTGTCCCTTGGGCAGAACTTCGAATCCCGATGGCCTCTGAATGCACGTACTGTCGTCCTTTCCCTTCCTAAAGGCAGCACTCACAAGGTCAAGGACAACAGGAGCAAACGATGGTGACAACGTTCTAAACACCGAAAAACAGGCGGGTCATGATAACCAACTTGCCGGAACCAAGAAATGTTAAATTTTAAGCAAGTAGTAGGAAAAACTGAGACACCTGAGTCACACCACAGAACCCACAAAGGGCATGGGAATTGATAGCATCAGCGACCCCTAGGAGTGGGTCTGAGCTTAGGGTTATAAACAGCAGAATCGGAGGGAAATCTGTTTAAAAAGAGTCACACCCACCAAATCCCCCCACTCCTCACAGGCAGAAGGCAGGATGTCTGTCCTCAGCAGGTTGTAAAGGGCTGGGGGACACCGGCCACGGTGAGGGCAGAGGAAACTGCTGGCAACACCATTCACTTTCTGAAGGCTGAGACCCCGCCCTCATCCCTGTCCAACCCAGGATGCTGCTAGCGAGGCCCACGCCCTGCAGGCAGGAAGTGAGAAGTGTCTTGAGCACGTGACCAGCACACAAAAATCTAAAGATGCTTCCACCGTGACGCATCAGCCCACGCGTCCACCCAGTGCAGAAAGCCCTGCTCAACGGGCCCCCTCAGTCACTTGGAACGCAGACACCCAAGGATCACCAGGCAATGGCAGGGAGATGGGGGGGGGGATTCAAGGCCAAAACGCAGAAGACTTGAAGGAAACAAATTATGAAGGTTAGAGGAAATTGGACCATGAAACGAGAAGAGGGCTATTTTAAAAGGAACATTCAGAGAAGAAAATAAGAATGGAGGAGGAGGGAGAGGGAGGAATCAAACGATTATGGCAGATGTTTAAAAAAATAAAACTGCCCTGGCTGGTGTGGCTCAGTGGACTGAGCACCAGACTGTGAACCCAACGGTCATGGGTTCAATTCCCAGTCAGGGCACATGGCTGGGTTGCAGGCCAGGTCCCCAGTAGGGAGCGTGCGAGAGGCAACCACACATGGATGTTTCTCTCCCTCTCTTCCTTCCCCTCTCTAAAAATCAATAAGATGTTTAAAAAAAATAAAGACTCAAGGGGAAAGTGGAAATATAACATTGAGGAAAGCTGCCAAAAGGTAGAACAAATGTCCTGCCTTGCCCTATTTAGTGAGGGGGAAATAGGGATTTTTAAAAAGTGGAAGGCCAGTCATGAGGTCCCACACCAAAATAAGTGCCAATGAGGGAAAAGGGAGACAGAAGATTTGCTAAAGAACATTCTCAGTACCCTGGACAGTGTTGGTTTCCAGTTTGGACCGGGTCCGTCGAGTGCCCAGCAGAACAGGAACACCATCTTGCCCTGACACACAGCATGGAGAAGCCTCGCAACACTGCCTTCGAGGGAAAGATCCCAAAAGCTAAAGCGAACAGCGGAACCGGAGGCTGTTGGGGGTCCCCAAGGTCCCCTCCAGGTTCAGTGGTTCACCAGGGGAGCCCACAGGACTCAGCACAGAGTCATGCAGCTATGGGTCGTCACAGGGCGAGGGCGCGTGGGTGAAGCCCAGGGGCACCAGGCACACGTCCCCCACCGAGGCATGAATACACTCATGAAGAGCCGTCCACCAGGGACACTCCCAAGACACTTGGCGTCCAGGGTGTTTGCGGTCACAGAGTCGCCCTCCGCCTGGCCCCTGCATGCATCCCCAACTCAGGTGGAGGGCGGGGGCTCAGCCTACACCACGTTTGTCCAGGTTAGGCACAGCGAGCAGTTTGGAGAGTGCTGGGGACCACCCCCCAAATCTGAGTTCCAGGTGCTGGCCCAGGGCCTCCTGGGGAGCAGACTTTCCTAGGTGCACCAGTCAGGCCTACTGTGTGCACTCTTCTGCACGCAGGTGGATCGGAACAACGTTGCAGCAATGCCAGGAGCTAGCGATGGAGAAGCAAGGCCTCCGAGTCTGAGGGAGGTAGTTCTGAACTTAGGGTTCTGTCAGTGCGGTGGGCGGTAGAGTTTTCAGACATCCAAGGCCTCCAAACATTTATCACCCGCTCCCCCTTCCTCGGAAAGCTGCTAGAGATGCTGCTTGACCAAAATGTAACCCAACGCAAGTCTGCCCACGGCTGCGAAGGCCAATATTCAAGAGGCAGGTGCCGATGTGAAGGAAAGTGGTTTATTTTCAGGTGCCGGCCACCTGGAAGACGGGGACTCAGACCTCAAAGCCCATCTCCCCCTCTCAGGATGCAGAAGTGTTTACAAGGAGGGAGTGGATTGCCAAGTTCACATGCAGACAAGCACGGCCCATTCCGATTAAGACAGGAACAGTCTGGCGTGTGTCATCTGGGTTTAGTCATCTTGGCTTCGTGCCACCCTGTCTCCGCGGTTGAAGGTCAGCAAATCTCCAGGAGCTGGGATGCCTGGAGGCTGGGGTCTATCTTTTGAAGCTAGTTCCCAGGATTCTTGTGCAAACATGCTGTTCACCTACCAGCCACATCTTAAGAGTCAGCACCTAACAAAACAATGTCCAAGGAATGGTGGGGTGGGCTCTGATTTCCCACTGTTACAAAAATG
Source organism: Carollia perspicillata (assembly GCA_004027735.1). Taxonomy (NCBI): domain Eukaryota; kingdom Metazoa; phylum Chordata; class Mammalia; order Chiroptera; family Phyllostomidae; genus Carollia; species Carollia perspicillata. The sequence goes on from PVKM010051585.1 coordinate 9,462, forward strand.
AGGGCAGAGCCCGAGGAAGAGGAAGACAAGGGATGCAACACAAGGGAAGTGGGTGGACGGGTCGCTGGGTGGTGGGCAAGGAAGGCCCGCAGGCAACGGCTGTGCCTCAGGCCCCGAGCTCTGGGAGTGGCTCCCCTGGGGTGAGGAAGTTGGCGAACATGCCTAACCATATGGAAAAGAGTTATAAACTGAGAGAGTTAGGACCAATGAAAAAACCGTAGCGACTATTAACTCCGGGGAAAAAAGCTGTATGCCAAAAGGGGAACAATCAGGACTTGTCTGCCAGCAGCGTCTCCATAGTCAAAATGGAAAACACTGACCACTTACCCAGCCAAAAGGATCATGTAATTAGTGGAAGGAGGGTGGAGGGGCTGACCTCCTGCATTGGTGGGGGCGGGAGAATGGCGAGTGGAGGGCGGGCTGTGAGAGAGAGAGAGAGAGAGAGCTGTAACTTCACCTTCCAGAGCGTGAAGCCGGTGTGCACTGGGGAGTACTGAGCTGTTTAGACCTGACGCACCAGGATTAGCCATGTAGGCATGTTATTCAGACATGAGGCGAAATTTCAAAAGACTCCATTAAGAGAGTTGGAAGTGGTTGCCTCTCACAGGTCAATGTTTCTCTCGACGTTTCCTCCCTTCCTCTCTAAAATTTTAAATTAATTAAGTTATTTATTTTAAATACATTTTATTGATTGTGCCATTACAGTTGTTTCATTCCCCTCCACCTTGCACACCCCCTCCCACCTACACTCCCCCTCTTTAGTTCATGTCCATGTGTCATAAGTTCTTTAGCTTCTACATTTCCCACACTGCTCTTGCCCTCTCCCTGTCTATTTTCTCCCCACCGTCTATGCTACTTACTCTCTGTACCTTCTCCCCACCCTCTCCTCCCACTCCCCTGTTGCTAACCTTCCATGTGATCTCCATTTCTGTGGCTCTGCTCCTGTTTTAGGTGACCGCTTAGTCTGCTTTTGT
>PVKM010051586.1:0-10446 GCA_004027735.1 Carollia perspicillata
ACTCACACCTCGGGGCAGACTGACCCAGGACCTGTCGGACAGCGGGCACTGTACCTACTCCGCCCACCAGAAGTGCCAAGACTTCATCGCGAGTCTCCGTGACGACTGAACGCTGAAATCAAAGTGCTCAAGTGCAATCGCTGCTCTTTCTCAGTCCGGTTCCACAGCACGGAAGTGACAACTGGGGACCATATGCGGACACCATGCGCTGTGAAAGGACATCTGTGGGGCAGCCCCCACAGAGGGAGGTGGGCTGGAGCCCAGGTCAGGGCCACGCCCGGAACCGTGGTCTCTCACTGCTAACGCTGGCTGCTGGTGCCACCCGGCCACTCGCTCAGGGACCGAGACACAGAGGTGACAAAGGTCTGGTGCTTGGGCAGCCACACAAGCAGGTGAGAGACAAAGCTCACTGCTGACACCACGTCCATCCATGCTGCCAGTCCCACTCCCTGAGAGTGCCTCCTGGTTTTCGGTCGTCACTGATGCTTGTTTTTTTTCTTGGTGCTTTTAAACCCACGTGATGCGCCGTGACCAAAACAGATGGTAGAAGGTATTCTGAAACAGGAAAAAAATCTTGAGGCTGGAGTCACACCCTCTGCCCACGAACAGCCCAGTCCCTAAGAGCAACCCTGTGTGCGTGTTCTTGTTCCGGAATGCTCGCTCTCACTCTCTCTCTCTTGTTTGTGGAGCATTACTGATGGCGGCTCATTCTCCTCGTGGATCTGGCTCTGAGGCTCTGAGGCAGCTCCCTCTGCCTCTGGCCAGCCTCCAACCTGCTACCTGTGGGCACTGGCTCCCGCCCAGCTCCCTCGATGACTTCCCATCACCCGCCCTGTGCTGAAACCCTGGCTGCCCACTGGCATCTGGACTCACTCGATGGCCAAAGCAAGAGCAGCTGCGTGAAGGCAGCTGAGGAATACGGGTCCTTCTCTCTGTCACTTTGGATTCATCGGTGAGTTTTTCATTTGTCCAGCATTTTCCCCAAGATTAGATCTGAACTCAAGTTTAGCCCAATAAAAGCACAATTAATACTAGAAACAGACTCACTCAACTGCAACTTCAGCAATCACAATCAAGCCTCTCTCTGTCCAGAAGGAGCAGTCCTCTGCATTACTGCACTGCAGGGCTTTCGGAAGCAGAGTGAGCAAGAAACACTGAGCTACTACTCTCAGGAACTGCTAACAGCCAGGCTTCCAACTCCCACTGAAGCCCACACTAGAGCAGCATCAGCTTCTCCCAGGATCAAACCCACAATTCTCCATGTTCAGAACCTCAGAGCTGTTAGCTACTGACCTGCGGCTGTTGGTCCGCCTCTCACCCTTGGGCTCTGCAGGGGACAGTGTGAGTTCAGAGCAGACCTCCATGGCATCCTCTTCCGACTGCTTCCTGTTGTCCCCTGGGGCTCCTGCTGACACTTGCGGGGAGGCTGTGGGCGTGGCTGGGCTGTGGGAGGCAGAGGGTTGAGCGGGGCTCCACAGGGGGTGGGTGCAGCCCCATCCACCCCAGAAGTGAACTCGTCAGGAAGAGACCACCTTTCCTGCAAAGGCATTTTATCACTGTTTGGGCGTCACATAATTATCAGGCCAGCAGGACAAGGAGAAGGGGTCCTGTAAGGTCGAATGTGCACGTGGACAAGATAAACAAGACATTTTACAAATTCAGATACAACAATTATACTCTGTCTTCAGAAGTGTGTTTTTACGATGCCATGTGATAAATGCCGATGAACAGTGACAAAAGTCTTTTCACGCCAGTGAGAAATTTACTAAAATTAACTATGCAATATTGAGTCTCATCCCTAATACCGATGTCTCGACCCAGCATAGGGTTTGTGTCCTAAAGTGACCTCTCGGTAAGAAGGAAACTCCCTCACACTCAAGGCCTTATAGAAACCTCCCACACTGCAGCAGATTCTCGCAATTATTTTGAACAGCAAATTCCTATGTAGGAAAAACAAGTATGTCTGGAAACACGACTTTCAATATGACTTTTAGATGGCTATGAAGGTCTACCTGAGAGAATCAGTTTAAAAAAAAAAGGAAAGAAACACAATGCAAATCTCAGAACCATTCCCAGGGGCCTCTCCCCACGGTGCACCCCAAACAGTTCTGTGTAATAAACGGCTGTGGTCAAGCTCGTCAACATATCAACAGGACAAATGAAAAGCCAGAGGGCCCCACGTGGCTCATGGGGCTGGGACAAATTCCCAGAGGCCCACAGAGCAGGTGATGTACAGCCGAGGCTGATGTGCTGGGCGCAGGTCAGCTATAACCTCACAGAATGTGAGCGCAGACAAAGACAGTGATGTCCTAAACACCCCAAGGGAGACACCACAATGGCAACCCAGTGATTCCCTGCAGAGCCGGGAAGCCGGATTGTCCCCTTCAGCCCTCCCTCCAGCAGGGTGGCTACACACAGGACAGACCCCTATCTGCTTAACACTTGTGCATAATAGCTCCAACTTGTCAGGATTTCTGTTAACCACAGCCAAACACAATAGTAAGGGACCTGGGAGCTGAACCTCAGCCAAACACGACAGTAAGGAACACGGTGTCTATGAACCCAAAGGCTTCCCTGACTTCAAAGGGTGGCCGCATCCTACAGTGTAAGCATGCACACCACCACACGTACGTACCCTCTGCTTTCCTTTGGTTTATCGAACCGGAAGTCTGCAGGGTAGAGGTGACATCTCACCAGGTGATCCTTCCTCTCTTTGCTGGTCTTGAACTTCTCCGTGCAGCCTTCCACCAAACACTGATACTGAAACAGAAATGGTGTTCCCTCTATCCACAGGTTTGGGGCCAGGGGTCGGGAGGTACCCCCTGGTCTTGCCTAGACCCCAGAGCAGGGAGCTCTGCTCCTTAGGCAGGTGGCTCCAGTCCAAGGCCCCCCAGGATGCTGTGTCACCCACCATGTCCTGCCTCTCGGACAGGATCTGGAACAAGGAGTCATGCCACTCTAGGATGTGGATGTCCAGCAGGTGTCCTGAGGGGAAGGCCCGCTTGCAAAAGGCGCATGTGTTTCTGTGCAGAGTGTGGTAGTGGTGCTCATAGTCCTCCAGGGTGTCGAAGACCTGGCAGCAGCCTGCCACCTGACAGGTGAACTCGGGCACCCTGGCAAAGGAAACGGCTGCTGACTAACATTAGGTTGTCGAAAATTTCCCTTTAAGTAGCCTGATAAAGCTTCGGATGTTTTTTGCAATTCCAAATCATACTTTCTTAAGTGTGAAATTTTTACATGCCACTGAGGTGAAGGCGAGGCCAACAAAGCGGGGTTTGGACGGTGGTCCAGGCGGAGGGCGCATGACGGGTCACCAGGGAGGGGCAGGCCTGGGGACCAGGGAAGGGGGCGAGGTGGGGAGCGACGAGGGGTGGCACAGGGCGCAAAGCAGCTCACCTAGGCCGCTCCGGTGCCTCGGCCACCTGCGTGAGCACGTCCTGGAGGTAGAGGTGCCGCTGCACGTCCCCGTCCTGCAGGACAAGTGCAGTGGGCACAAAACTAGAGGTTCCACCCACCGGGCATTCGGCCCACTCCCCCCTTAGCCCCGCCCCGCCGGACACCGTAGGCCCCGCCCCAACATTCAGCCGACCCGGCACGCAACCAGAAGCCCCGCCCATGCCCCGCCCCAAGGCTCTAAGGCCCGCTTCTCAACGACTACCCTTTCCCTGGTCTCCCGTACCTCGAAGAACTCGTGCTCCCGCGGGAAGCGCACCAAGCGCGCCGCGAAGCGGAAGGGTGCGGCCCCGGCGGTAGGGTCCCTCTCCACGGGCAGCGGCTCCGCCGCCCCGGGACCCGCCACGAGGCGGGCGTGCAGCGCGGGCGGCAGCTGCATCGCCCTGTGCCAAACAGCCGGCCACGCCTGTCGGCCACCGTCCTCGAGCCGGCCGGGGCGGGGCCGGACGTGACGCCAAGAACCACTTCCGCTTCCGGCGCGGTTTGTGCGGCGGATTTCAGGCGGGCTCCAGAGCTGGCGCGGCGCCGGCGGTGAGTGCGGCGAGTGCGGCTGGAGCGGTGGGATTCTTCCCAAACCTGGTGGTGCAGAGGCTCGCGCCCCTCCTCCAGGCCGCTCCACCGTCCTCGGAAAGCTAGGGTTTTATTGGAAGCCTCTTCTTAAAGTCCTTCGGTGACGCCCCATTCCCTGAATCCTGGGCCCGTGTCCCGGCGGTCGGTCCCTGCGCTCCTCCTTCCTTCCCGTTTTCTCCGGCCGCTCAGCGCCCGAGCCGCTCAGGGCTCCGTGCCCGCTGCCTGTGGCGCAAATATCGGATGCGATCAAGCGGTTCCCAGACTGAAATGTGATAGGCGACACATAGGGGCCCCCAGGGCGCTGGAGACTTAGTGTGGCGGGTGGGCCTGGTCCTCCCAGGCTCCTGCGGCTGCGCGTTCCTGTCTGCGCCTCCCGGTTGCAGCAGCTGCTGCGCTGGCGACCTGGGCACCAGCTTGTTCCTCCTTTGCCCTCCCGCTGGGAACCAGTGTTGGGATTTGTGCCCCGTGAACAGCAATTGCATCCAGAGAACTTGTTCCCCATTCCCCGAGATCACAGTTACGATTAAGATTCGTGAGTGAGATACTTACGTGGCAGGGGAGATACCATGATCTGGACGGTGGTTTTTCCCAGGGCAAGGCTTATCGGTTGCAGTCCGGATATGCCGACCCCTGCGATTTCTCCAAATATGGGAAACTCCACTGCATAATTTGTGGTAGTGGGGGACTGCGTTCAGGCTCTCCCCAAGAAAGATTCCTGAGTGATCAGCTGTGGCTCTTGTGCCAGCGGTAGAGACCACTGGCAGCACAGTGGACCTGAACCTCTTTTGGATCTCAGAGCCTTTGAGAATCTGTTGAAAGACAGTCTCAGGAAGTTCACAGACAGAAGTGACTCTGCTCTGACCCCAGCAGTTGTTTTGTCGTTCTTGGGCCTGAGTTAGGAACCGGTGTGGGTAGATTGACATGTGTATATGAAGTGTGTAAAGTTCACTCTGTCTTCTGGTCTACCACTAACTGCCTGTGTGTGTCTGCTCACTCCCTTACATCAGCACTGCTGAGAGCGATGGCCAATAGGGTCTGTCATCAGTGGGATCAGAGCCCTGTGCAGGCCACTGCTGGTCCCTTGGGCACATCGCAGTTTCAGCCTCCAGGCCAGGGGTTCTGTATCTAATGGGGAGGCCCTGGGACATCTGGCTGGCAGGGCCAACTGAGCAGAAGTGGAACCCCACCCAACTCAAATGCACAGGCAATGGGGAGCACTTTTAGGGAAAGCACCTGCATGTGTAGCTTGGGCAAGAGAGGGAGACATCCCAGGTACCAGAGTGCAGAGAGGGTGCAGACCTGAGCAGCACAGGGTTTGAGAGCCAGGGGTGGGCCTCGTGGGCATTTAATGCATGTGCTGGGACAAGGGTCAGTGGCTCCGGCCTGTGCAGAGCTCCCTGCACAGACCCAGGACCCCCACTAGGGCCACTGTGTCTGCCCACCACTGGCCCAGGGCCTGGTGTTGTTGTGGTCACCTGGGGTGAAGGCGGGCCCAGCCTGCGGGTTCACAGTCAGTGCCCGCAGGCTCGAGAGCTGAGGCGTGGGCCTGGAAGCTGGCTGGAATGGTGGGTCCCCAAAGGCCACATGCGCACTGGAGACAGTGCCCAGGGAGAAATGACAAATGACACCAGGGGGCACCACCTGTAGGAACAAGCCCTAGAGTATGGGAGGTCCGCAGGAGGTGGTTCTGGTGGTAGCCCAGAGGGGCATCATGTGGCCCGCAAGGTGGTTTGCTTTCTCAGAGCTCTGACGTAGGCCAAATTTGAGTGCTTTAAAGGTTTGATGTTAGTAGCGTTTTGTTTTTATAAACAGCTTTCCTCTTACCTTTGGGAGAGCACTCTGTGATGCGGTCTTGGAGCCGGAGCTATGAGTGAATTTCGGATACACCACGATGTCAACGAGCTGCTCAGCCTGCTGCGTGTGCATGGTGGGGAGGGGGCCGAGGTGTACATCGACCTGCTGCAGAAGAACCGGACCCCATACATCACGACCACCGTGTCCGCGCACAGTGCCAAGGTGAGTGCCTGCCCCGCGCTGCACAGAGCTCACCCTCCCCACCTGGCGCCCTGCCCGTTCCGGTGATGAGGCCAGAGAGCCTTGGCGAGTCTTCCTGTGGGCTCTGCGGCGGTTCTGCCCCTTGGTCCAGACCAAGGGGTCTGCGGAAGCTCAGGGAGCACAGGGCCTTCACCGCACCCTCCACCCCTGTGATGGGGGCACGCAGCCGTGTCTCTGGTGTGCAGTCATGTCATGACATGGGTGTTTCCCTGACGGGAAGGGGGCTCCTGGGAGGGGCCACCTTGAAATCCTTTTCAAGTGGGTTATTTTTCTTTAGTAAGAAAATGCACGATTCTCTGGTTCTGGTAGCACGGCTGTGAGAGTGTCATCCTGATACGCCAAGGTTGTGGTTTCAATTCCCAGTCAGGGCACGTACCGGAATGGAAGTATCGATAAGTGGCAAGCGGATGACTGTTTTCTCTCTCTCTCAACCTCCCCCACTTTCTCTTTCACTAAAATCAGTAAATAGCTCTGACTGGTGTGGTTCAGTGGGTTGGGCATCATCCTGCAAACCAAAGGGTCGCCAGTTCAATTCCCAGTCAGGGCACATGCCTGGGTTGCAGGCCATGTCTCTGGTTGGGGGCGTGCGTTAGAGGCAACCACACATTGATGTTTCTCTCCCTCTCTTTCTCTTCCCTTTTTTCTAAAAGTAAATAAAGTTTTTAAAAAATACATATATATAGTTTTACATGACCTTGTAGGTGAGTAGTGAAAGATGATTTTGAAATTTCTTTGAAAATACTTTATGAAGTTTCAGTTACTTAAAAAGCTTAATAATGGCATAAGGATAATTAGAAAAGTTCATTAGCACTGTAGTTTAGGAACACACATTATTTTATTATAAAGGGAGCACTAAAAATCAGTGAGAGCCCTGGCCAATGTGGCTCAGTGGGTTGAGCACCAGCCTGCAAACCAAGAGGTCACTGGTTGTATTCCCGGTCAGGACACATGCTTGGGTTGCAGGCCAGGAATCCTGACTGGGGGCGTGTGAGAGACAACCACATATGGACGCTTCTCTTGCACATCAATGTTTCTCTCTCTCTCTTTCTCCAGCCCTTCTCTCTCTAGAAAGGAATAAATTTTAAAAATGATGATCAGCTAGAAAATAGAACCCCTGAGCCTGTATATGATGATGCGTTTCAGAGGGAACAGTACAGTGAAGGCACGAACTCGAAAGGGAGAAACCCGTGGTTGTCTGTGGGGATGGGAAGTGGAGCGTGAGAGAATGCTTGGAGGAGAGCGTGGCTTCAGGAAATGGGTGACACGGCGTCTTAGTTTTATTGCAGTGACGTGTGGTGGTTTAGCCTAACTGACTTCACTGTATTTGGGTTGTGTTTTCGATTTTCTGGAAGATGTTTTTACAGTTCTTCATTATCGTCACTAAACCACTTGTGTTTGTGCTTTTGAGGTTAAAATAGCAGAATTCTCCCGCACTCCAGAAGACTTCCTGAAGAAGTACGATGAACTGAAATCTAAAAACACACGGAACCTTGACCCGCTGGTGTACCTGCTGTCCAAGCTCACAGAGGACAGAGAGGTAGCCACTGTCCCACTTGGGGTCCTGCGTGTGTCCAGGGAGTGTGCGCTGTGGGGCGGTGCCGGCGAGTGTTTTAAGCCCATGGGCTTGCACAGTCGAAGTGGCACCTCACAAGTCCGCTGTCACTGGTGCTTCTCCCGCCACTTGGCCTAGCTGTTGCTGCAGAATGGGAGTAGCAGCGAACGACAGACCTGGAGGTGCTGAGAGTTGTTACCTCCCGGGGCTGGGTTTCGGTGGTTGTCTTGTGCCTTCATTTGTTAGTTTACGTCGTGTGTGTGATACATGTGACGCTAAGAAGAGCACGTGTTAGGTATCCAGGGGCTTGTTGGGTCCTTCCTCCTGCTGCCCGAGGCCCAGGGCCTGTTCAGGGGTGGAGGCGCAGCCAGGCACCTGTTGACCTCTAGTGTCAGGAACGGAGTGGGGGGTGGTCAAGTGTAGAGAAGGGGCAGTGCCCTGGGCACAGAGGTTGGGAATTGGCTGTTAAAGCCCCACTGCAGGGTGTTCTTCTGTGCGAGTAGAACATGTGGCACCTTGTGGCAGGAAGCTTTGAGAAACCAGACACCAGCTCGAGGGCTGACAGGAGCCCAGCTCTTGCCCTCCATGGGGTCACTGGGGCTGGGAAAGAAGGGGGTGGGGTGGCCATGCTGGGTGGAGTGCACGCACATGTGGCCCTGTGTTAAGCAGGGCTCTGTGTGTGCAGACGCTGCAGTACTTACAGCAGAATGCAAGGGAGAGAGCCGAGCTGGCGGCCGCAGCTGCAGCCAGCAGCACCACCAGCCTCAGCACCCCTGCCCCGGCCACCAGGATCTCCCTGCAGGAGCTCGAGGAGCTGAGGAAGCAGCTTGGCAGCGTGGCCGCAGGCTCCACGTGGCAGCAGGTACTGCGGCCCCTCCCCCCCTCCGCCCACAGGCCCACACTTGCTGCCACAGGGGCCAGGGGTGCACGTCTCACTGTCATCTGCTAGAGACGAATCTGAATGTGCAGGCTGACCACGACCAGCTGTGTGTGGACAAGGGTCCTGGACAAACAGGGGCAGGGGGGTGTCCCACCAGGGCAGCTGGCCCGTCTGCCAACACAAACTGCAATTCCCCATTTCCCTCTGTTGGTCTCGGACAACTTGTCTATTTGAAATGCTACTTCATAGACGTTTTCTCTCTCCTGTGCTTACTGCTTTTCTTGGTTTTAAATTTATGTCCTACCCTCCTCTCTTGACGTACGTCTGTCTGCTCACGGTGCTGCCTCTGGCCTTTGAGCCCCACAGAGCTGTGTCCTTGTGGGGGTCCAAGCGTAGCTTGTTGAGCACAGCTGCTGTGACCAGGACAATGGCCAGCACTGGTGGGGTGTGTCCTGTGTCCATCAGCTCACAAAGCCCTCAAGCCGATAGCCCATGTGACAGATGAGGAAACCAAGTTTGCACATGCCCTCGCCATGCCTGAGCCGACGCTTTGTAAAGCCAGGCCCCCCGGAGGGCCACTGCTCTATGCGAGTGCCTGCAGCCAGCCCTCCCTGGGCGGTGCTCTCCATCTGTCCCTTGTCCCTGAGAGGCTTGGGCACCTTTTCTCCAACCATCTGTTGCTGGGGCCACGTCTTCGCCCAGCAGGTCACGTCTAGGCCACCGGAGAAGGCGTAGGTCTTCCCAAAGGTCAGCCTGCCTTGGTGCAGCATCCCCGCTGCCGGTGCTGCCCGCTGGTCTGTGGGCCCTGCTAGACCGATGACCTGTTGAGGGCCTGAGTCCCTGTCCCTTTCATTTGTACACGCACTTTCCGAACCCTCGTGTGCTTAGGGATTGGCTTTCTCAGTGCCGTTGATGTTAGCTTTAACCGTCTGCACTGAAAGCATATCTTTGTTTTTGTTTTTAAAAATGTTCCCACCAGTCTCTAGAACTTACAAGAAAGATGCTCCGAGACAAGCAGAACAAAAAAAATTCGGGCCAGCGCCTCCCTGTCTTCCCTGCGTGGGTGTACGAGAGACCCACATTGGTTGGGGATTTTCTGACCAGCTCAGGCTTAAGCACAGATGCAGCTGCACCTATAGGTATGCGAAGTGTGTGCTTTCAAAGGCCTGCGTGGTGGGCCAGCGGGCGGGTGGCTGCTGTGCTCAGAGCCCGTGCTGCGGGCGGGTGGCTGTGCCATCTCGCTGCTGGGCCTCGGTCTCAGGTGCCCTGGGGCAGCCCGAGAGTGGGCAGCTGGGGCAATTCTCAGACACCCTTGTCCTGGTGCTGCCTCCAGCTCCCCATGTGTGGCCATCGGTCCAGGTATAAGGGAGGACTCCGTGGGTTTTCTGGGGCTGGGAGCACTGGTGCTAGGAGGCATTGGGTGGCAGTCCTACTCGGTTTCCTGGAACTGTCCTCAAGTCTGCTGGGTTGTCCTACGGGAGCCATCTCACGCCGTGTGTTGATGACAGAACTAGTCTGTAAAGAAAACCTCCCTTTTACCCCAGAGCAGCATGTGAATGCTGTTCACACTCAGCTCCACTGGAAATGCTTTCAGGTCCCTGACCATGCTCCTATGTGGGGCATGGACCTAGGGCAGGGGTTTCTTTTTCTGTTTCTTTCTTTTTTTTTTTAAGATTTTAACTATTTATCTTTAGAGGGGAAGGGAAGGAGAGAGGGAGAGGAATATCAAGGTATGGTTGCTTCTAGTACGTCCCCTGCTGGGATGGGAACTGGCCTGCAACCCAGGCATGTGCCCTGACTAGGAATCAAACCGCGATCCTCTGGTTCGCAGGCCCGTACTTAATCCACTGAGCTACACCAGCCAGGGCTGTTTCTTTCTTTATCTTTTCTTTTTTTTAAAAAAAGATTTTACTGGCTCTGGCTGGTGTAGCTCAGT
>PVKM010051587.1:0-10435 GCA_004027735.1 Carollia perspicillata
TGATTTTCCTTCACTATGAAAAAAAAAAAATCAATCTTGACGATTCGATTCCGAAATTATGGCTATACTAGACTTTTTCCTAAAATTGCCCAGACCTTTTAACAGTTTTATATGTAAACACAGCAGTCCCACTGAACTCTGCACTTGTCCCTCACTCTCTGTTTTCCCCCAATTTTTCTCAGGGTTTTCTTTCCCATACTCCTATTTTTTTCTCTCTCTCAGAACAGTATATCCCTGATATCTTTTTGCAAAAAGTTTAATAAACTTACTTTTCCTCATCTCTACTCCATTTTTCCACAGTTTGTCTTCCTACTTTGTTTTTTATATTTTATTGTTTATGCTATTACTCTTGTCCCACTTTTTTCTTCCTTCTCTCCACTCTACCCAGCCTACAACCGCACCGTCTGTCATCAAAACTTTCACCGTTGTCCGTGTCCCTGGGTCCTTCTGTAGGTTCTTTGACTAATCCCTTCACCTTCTTTAAATCAGTCCCCACTTTCCCTCTCCCTTCTTAAAGCTGTCAATCTGTTCATGATTCTAAGCCTCTGGTTATATGTTGCTCATTAGTTTAGTTTGTTCATTAGATTCCCATACTCCTCTATTTTTGATACATGTTTTTTGTATCTAGGGTTATGACCTATGTCACAAACTTAGCTATCAACCATAATTGTTATAGTCAATATAGTTGCTGCATTCTGAACAAAAATCACTCTTAAGTTCAATGGCATTACACTGGGAGGCATCATTTAATGACCTCCAACAGCAATGAGATGTATCTAGACTAAAAATCTATTGAGTTCAGTTGGGCAGACCTGACTTGCAAGGAGCTCCCTGGAGGAGGTGAGGAAGCAACATTGAGACCATCTTAATGGTTGAATCTAGATTACAAGCTGAGTAATAGCTCCTTTTAATTTCCTTTGATAAGGGTTATAATGTATAAATATTAATCATAAAATTGTAACTTATTTTGCATAAGTCATAGATTATGAATTCTTTTAATATCTTAATTTTTAATTTTATAATAGACTCAGTAAAGCCTTTCATGGAAATATAGAGCAGTAACTAGTTTTTCTATAATATTCACATTTTGTATCTCTTTATTTTTATTCTGTCCTGTTTCATCACTTATCTCCTCCACCTGCAGATTCAAGCTGTACTTGTATCTTACTCTTCTTCAAAATATTTATTCTGCTGGTACTGAAGAGGATGTGTTCCAGGGACACACTTTGTTGTCAGAAATCCCATTACCAGAGGTAGAAATAATGAGACATTGCTATATGTTCCAGAGCTTCAGAGAAAGGAAAGATACCATAAGGTGTTAAATAAAACAAAATTACATGTACTGGAAAGATGGACTATACATCTGGAAGTATTAAAAAGTTTATGGGGAGGAATAACAATTTATATTGAAGTTATAGAATGTCTTAAGCAGAAAGGTACTCCTAGAAGAATTGCATTAAGATAGATGAGTCTGACGCTTAAAATAAGCTCAAACCTACTATATTGGCCAATGACAATATTTAAGAATGTATATTTTTTGTAGTTACAGACAGATTAGCTCCCACCACATCTTCCCTTGGAAAGAAAAGGCAGGTGATGAAAAGTCATCTCTCTTACCGCTTCCATTGTCCATCTATCTAACCGCCAGTCATCCTGATGATGTTAGATAACATTGGCCTTTTTGGCCAGTATTTTGCATAATGTGATTTCAGGATTGCTTCTTTTTTTTTCTCATTATCTCCCAGTGGACAGTACCTAAAATTCCCTCTGCCTAAAAATGTAAACGTTTAGTTGAAGTAACTTTTTTAGCTGAAAAATTGTGACTAAAATGCATGCATAAGAGTATTAAAATATATTCATTAACCTGTTCTTGACCATATTGATCAAGGAGAGGAGACTTGGATCAGGAAGAGACTGTGTCTCTAAAATGGGGAAAGGGTTCAGAATTGAGTGGCTAGGAGCTTCAGCTAGAAACCGTAAAGAATTTAGGATTTTGCATACTGTTAGCCTCATTACCTCCAGTTAGGTACAGATAGAAGGTGTGTAAGGAGATGACTTCTCTCCTGGGCACCTGCTGGAAGGATGACTGGGGGGAAAGATCACATTAACTGTACTTCACCAGACTTATGAATTGTCCTGTTTTGTTTTTAATGTCATGACCTCACTGTAAAGGAGCTTCCTGCGGAGAGGATTCATTACTGAAGGTACTGTTATATATCATCTTCCTTCTATAAAATATCCATGGACAGTTACAAATAGATGTTTTTAAAGTGTGTTCTTGAGCTTTGCCTTACTAGTTGACTAGACTAATAGCTTAGGTAGCTGTATGTCTTTTATCTCTTTCTAGCAAAAGTTCCCAACTATTTTTTAAAATCTATTTATTTTATTAACCTCCTAGGTCATAACCTTTTTTTGGGAATCTAACAAAAATCCCTACTACAAGCAATAAAAAAAGGTCATTTAAAAATATAATTCCATGGTATTATTTTCTTTGGGATTTAAAAAAAGTGAACCATTTTATTTAAAACATCAAACATTTTTCATGTGTTTTGGTGCACACACATATATAAACACGTTACTCTGTTATGTATATTCTTTGGCATCATGTTTCTGCCTCATAGGCCCTCTGAACGTCAGCTTTAGTAGCTATCGCCAATAAATTTTCCAAAGTCACTACTAATTTACCCTTTCACAGCAGTCTGGCTTTCAGATCCTCTACAACCTCACATTTTTATTTACTTTGTACTTTCCTAATAATTAATGAGATTGAGTATCTCTTCACATGTTTACTCTTCTGTAAAGTTCCTATTCAGGTCTCTTTCCCGGTTTTTTGTATTGAGTTGTCTTTCTTTTTCTTGTTGCTTTGTAGGAATTTCTAGATATGAATATTTTTGTTGGTTATGTATATGGCAGCATCCTCTTCCATCAATGGTTTATCTTTTTACTCTCTTGAAGGTGTCTTTTGATGAACAGAAGTTACCAATTTTAATGTGTTTCATTTTACCAGTCATAAGATAAGAAATCGTTCTGTACCAGAAGCTCATAAAGATTATTCTCTTATGTGATCTCCAGAAAACCTGGTTGTCTTATATTTTACATTTAGATCTTCAACAAACCTGAAATTAATTTTGTGAAGAATGTGAGGTACTCTTTACATCAGGGGTTCAAGATTTATTTATTCCATCTGGATATCAACTGACAACATACCATTTTTTAAAAAAAGACCATCCTTTCTCCAGGGCTACTCAGCACCAAGTCTGTCATAAATCTAGTGTCGATGTACGCACGGTCTGTTTCTGGACTCTGTTCTGTTCCATTGTTCTATTTGTACATCTTTTCACTACTTCCAAATTTAACTTTATACTGATTCTTGATACCCAGTGGGTAAGTCCTCCAATTTTGATCTTGATAGTTTTCCTTTTTCTTTTGCATTTCTATATAAGTTTTAGACTCAATTAATCAATTTCCACCTAAGATAAACTGCAGGGGTTTTTTGGAGGGGAGGTGGGCAGGAGGGAATGCACTGAATCTATGAATCAATATATAGAGTCTTCCTATTATTAATCAGATGCATACCTCTTCTATTTAGAGCTTCTTTAATATATCTCAATAAAGTTTTATAGCTTTTTTGACATCTTACACATCTTTTCTAGATCTGTTCACATGTGTATGATTATTTGTTGAGACGATAGTAAATTATTTATATATGATGTAGACCCCGGGCCCAAGGACCTCATGGGGTCTGCAGAGTTATGGATGAGACATGACAAATTCACACGGACTACGGAGTCCTGTGTAGGAAAAGGGACGGTGTGGCTTCTCTCTCTAGAAGACAAAAAGCCTCGGCCCTTGCCTTGACAAGCTTTTATTGCTTTTCTGGGCACATTGCATGATGGTCCTCATTTACTATGCACAGGTTCTCTTTAGGTGGTTACCTTTTACAGAAAACAAAGGAGAGGATGCCGCTAATCACATCACAGAAGGATATTTGCAAATGCAAAGGGAAAAGTGGTTGAACTGGTTACACTCAGCCTTAGAAGGTTTAGCGTGGATTTTAGGAAGTTACTTTAAAGATATGCAGTAAATGTTTGCTGCCTCAATCCAGGGTGAGGGAGTTTTAGCAAAAGCAAATTTCATAGCAGTCAAGGTACAATGCAGCCTTGATTCCCCACAGGAGAACCTATCCATGGGCGTGGGTCCTGTGCATCTCCAAGTGGGAGCTGGGCCTACGCCATGCAGAACGGTCTCTTATATATACCTGTATAATTTTTAAACATTTTTAATTATTTGGAGAATACAGGAAATACAATGGATTTTTGTATATTGGCCTTCTATCCAGCAACCATAGAAATTCACTTATTTCTTTAGATTTTTTATATACAATTGTGTTATTTATGATTAATAACTTTTATTTCTTCCTTTTTAGTCTTTATCCCTTTTATTTCTTTTTCTTGCACTTTTGTACTGTCTACCACCTCTAGTACAGTGTTGAATAGAAATAATGAGACTGGGTAAGCTGCCTCATTCCCAATCTCAGGAAGAAAGTGTTTAATATTTCACTGTTAAGTATGATGTTTTCAAGAGATTTTTGTAGATAACCTTTATCAAGTGTAGGCAGTTCCCTTCCACTGCTAATGTCCTAAGAATTATACAATGAATGAGTGTTGAATTTTATCAAATGCCTATTCTACGTGTATTGAAATGATTATAAGATTTTTTTCTTTATTTGTTAATGTATTGAATTATGCTGATTTTTTGTCTTGTTTTAGACTTTGGATAACAATTTGATACTATTTTATTAAATTTTTTCAAATTGTTTTAGCTCCAACCATTAGGAGCTAGCTATTTCATTTGGTTCCTTTGTCTTTTTCCACATACCCCCATCAATGTCGGATTGGACATTGTGTTGTGTGTTCTTCCTTACTTTCTGGATGTCCATAATGGTTCATCTTGCATATTTGCTGCCCCAGTCCTAGAATTGGCCATTTCCCCAGGAACCCCTGGTTCCTTTTATTGGAGAATAGCATTACAACCAAGATCTGGATGCCATGTGTGCTCTTTGCTACTGGGGTGGCAATGCCTTTAGTCACTTTCAGCTGGCAGAGAAAGGAAATATATGTGTATATGCTAAGCTATCGATATCCACACATCTATAAATATTTCAATATGAAACTCTCTGTATCTATATTAAGCTAAACATGAGTTCATACTGGTGTCTCTAACTGATCTGCTAGTCTCCTCCCTTGCCTTACCTGTGAATTCTCACTCCAGCAGTGAGACACCTGGCTCTTACTGTTCAGCCATCCATTTGCTGAACTTTTCGGTTCCAGTACATATGCATAAAAATATAAGAATTAACTCATATATACATGGAAAACAACTTTATAAACTAAACCTAGAGAAGCAGAGAGGTAGTTGTCCAGCTGAGCAAGTTACGTATCAGAGAGAGGAGGGAAAGTCAAAATCCAGGATTTAGCAGCCCTGTAAATGTAGACTTGCCAGTGCTCATTCTGTTTGAGCACCCCCTGGCCTCACTCCTCTCAGAACTATAAGGAGCTCCTTGTTTCTGAACCTGTCTTGCTGCTATTGGTTTTCTCCTAAATAGACAGATAGGACTGGCTCATCTCTGTTCTGCTAGGTTGGTTATCACTCATTCATCTTCCAAAATTTTGTTGACACCTCTTCTGTCATGTGGAATCCCACTAGTTCTGTGTGTTCTGGTTAGTATATATGATTTTTAATCTTTTTTTTAAACAAAGCCTTTTATTTGTAACTGTTTGGGGTCAGAGCCCTGGGAATAATGACTATATCTGTGCTAAATTTCTGTCTTCATTTTTTACTGATTTTTTTTATGTAGCCTTTATAAGTCTCCAAAATAGTCATTGATGGAAATTATTTGAGGTTGATGTGTATTCCCAAATGGTACTTTGTTGTTCAAAATAAACTTTCTGGGAGAGTATCATATATGAGACACATTATAAGAGCATGAACATAAGGCAAACTTTTTTATAAGGAAAAATATTGGAAAAAGCACATCTTATATTCAGGAATATAAGGTAGGTATTAGGCAACACTAGAGCAGTAGGGAAGATAAGTTAGGGAAGAAATTGCTAAGATGAGATAAATATGATAAGTGCCCATAGGAGATATGACAAGATAGAATAGAAGAACTTCGAAAATATACAGACTTAACCAATGTTTTATGGATCTTTGCTTTTAGGTGAAATAGTAGCTGAACATAATGTTAAATAATGGCAACAGGTGACTTAAAGAGAAGCTTGCGGAACCTGGAACAAGTGCTCCGTTTGCTAAGTTATCCTCAGGAGGTGGACTGTGTAGGGTAAGCTATAATATGAAACTCAGTTCGTAATCTTTGTGGTAATGATTTGATAATCATATGTGACATGGGGGGCATATCTAAATAAAGACATTGATTTCACAAGAAGTCCAACTCTAGAGATCTAAAATACCTTTTAGAAGCAGCAGCATACTATACTTGAGTGTACAACTTTTAAACTCACAGAAATATAATGAATTTGTTAGTTATATAACTCACCGCCCTCTCACATTCAGTTGGATAGTATTTCTTTAGGATTTGGAAGATTCTACTTGATAGATTTCTTATGGCAATTTATACCTTGTCTGAAGATGATTAAGCTAACTCATATAACAGACCCCACTTTGAATGGTTCATTTTAGTTTCCATTTTCCAAATATGACTTACTTGCTTTTATGGAATGTAGCAACACACATTTCTTCTTTATTCGTGCCAATGTATTATGATATACCTGCCATCCTCTATCCCCCAATACTTTTTCCTTTTTACCTGGGATTATTCACTGACGAAATATCCCCCCTCTGGGAAGTAAGTTGACATCTAGTACTTAGTTTTTTCACTGTGGTGTCCCCACATCTAGAATAGACTGATGCCTGGCACATATTAGACGCTACTTAGACATTTATTCAATGAGCGTCAAGGGACAAGTCCAGATTAGGTACTTGTTCAAGTAATAGAGTGGGTCTTGGTTAAGGCAACTAAGTAGAAACCTGGAGTAATGAGCTTTACACATAAAAATGGAAGTTATGATGGCATACAAGCGAGATAACACCAAGAGATGACTGCAGATAAAAGGACAGTGAGGAGAGCAAGGAGAATGTTGAGTTCTAGTGGCTGATACTATAGACATTATATATGAGAAGCAAAAAGTATTCCATAGTATGCTTCCATAGCATGTATCAATCATAGGTTGGTTCCTCAAAACAGGAAAATGTCTACTGCATAGTCTTGCTAGGACTTAACCAGTTTGAGTAGCCAAGTTTTTTTCTTACCACATTAACCATCAACATTTTAAAGGATATTTTGTATAGGATTAATTCTAAGATACCAATTATTTTCCCTTCTTTTGAGTACACTGTTTAAACATTTGATTTTCTTATTGACCTGAGTGTCATTAAGAGCAATAATTTTTATTTTTTAATATTTTAGAAAATTGATTTTCTTTTGTTTTACTTTTTTTAATCTTTACTGTATTTTTTCCATTACCATTTATTCCTCTTATAGCCCCCTCTGCCCAGCAATCACCCACTGTTGTCCATGTCCAGGAGTCCTTATTCCTTTTTGCTTAATCCCTCCAACACCCCACTAGCTGTCACTGCTCTCCATCCATGAATCTGTTCCCATTTTCCTTGTTAGTTCAGTTGGTCCATTAGATTCCACCTATGAATGAAATCATATGGTATTTGTCTTTCTCTCACTGGTTTATTTAACATAGCATAATGTTTTCCAGGTCCATCCGTATTGTCGCAAAGGGAAAATTTTCTTCTTTTTTAATGGCTGAGTAATATTCCACCATGTAAATGTCACATAGTTGTTTCATCCCCTCATCTACTGATGGACACTTGGGCTGCTTCCATATCTTGGTGATTGTAAATAATGCTGCAGTGAACATAGGGGTGCTTATGTTCTTTTGAATTAGTGTTTTGGGGTCCTTTGGATATAATCCCAGAAGTGGGATTGCTGCATCAAAAGGCAGTTCTAATTTTAATTTTTTGAGGTATCTCCATACTGCTTTCCACAGTGGTTGCACCAATCTGTGTTCCCACTAACAGTGCAAAAGGGTTCCCTTTCTCCACATTCTGACCAGCACTTGTTATTTATTGATTTATTGATGACAGCCATCAATAAGTCAGGTGTGGGATAGTATCTCATTGTTGTTTTAATTTGGATTTCTCTGATGATTAGTTACATTGAGTATCTTTTCATATGTCTATGGGCCATTTGTATGTCCTTTTTGAAGAAGTGCCTATTTAGGTCCTTTGCCCACTTTTTAATTGGGTTGGGGTTTTTTTTTTCGGTGTTGAATTTTGTAAGTACTTTATAAATTTTGGACATTAACCCCTTATCAGATGTATAAGGGAATATGTTCTCCCATTCTGTGGGTTGTCTTTTTATTTTGTTGATGATTTCCTTTGCTGTGAAAAAAACTTTTTAATTTGATGTAGTCCCATTTGTTTATGTTTTCCTTTGTTTCCCTTGCTTGGGGAGATAGATCTGATAAAAAAAAATTACTGGCAATGTCTGAGATTTTGCTGCCTATGTTTTCTTCTAGGATTTTTATGGTTTTGTGTCTAACATTTAAGCCTTTGATCTATTTTGAATTTACTCTTATGTGTACTGTAAGAACATGGCCTAGTTTTATTTTTCTGCACATTATCTGTCCAATTTTTCCATCACCATTTATTGAATAAACTATCTTTATCCCATTGCTTGCTTCCTCTGTCAAATATTAATTGACTATAAAGGTGTGGGTTTATTTCTGGTTTCTCTATTCTATTTCATTGATCTCTGTGTCTGTTTTTATGTCAGTACCATGCTGTTTTGATTACTATGGCCTTTTTGTATAGTTTGATATTAGGTACCATGATTTCTCTAACTTTGTTCTTTTCTCTCAGAATCACTGTTGCTATACAGGAGATTTTTTGGTTCCATATAATTTTTGAAATATTAGTTCTCGTTCTGTGAAATATGTCATTAGAATCTTGATAAGAATTGCTTTAAATCCATAGGTTGCTTTGGGTAGTATGGACATTTTAATGATGTTAATTCTTCCTATGCATGAACATGGTATGTGTTTCCACTTATTTGTGCCTTCTTCAAGTTCTGTTTTCAGTGTCTTAAGATTTTCCCAGTATAGGTCTTTTACATCCTTGGTTAGGTTTATTCCTAGGTACTTTATTGTTTTTGAAGCAATTGTCAGTGGGATTGTTTTCTCAATTTCTCTTTCTGTTACTTTGCTATTGGCCTGCAACTGATTTCTGGATATTAATTTTGTATCCTGCTACTTTGCTGAATTCATTTATCAGGTCTAATAGTTTCTTGGTAGAATCTTTGGGGTTCTCTATCTACATTATCGTGTCATCTGCAACTAAATACAGTTTTACTACTTCCTTTCCAATTTGGATGCTTTTTATTTCTTCTTCTTGTCTGATTGCTGTGGCTAGCACTTCCAGTGCTATGTTGAATAAGAGAGGTAAGAGCAGATATCCCTGTCTTGCTCTCAATCTTTAGGGTTATACTTGTAGTTCTTGTTCCTTGAATATGATGCTGTCAGTGGGTTTGTCATGTATGGCTTTTATCATATTTAGGTATGTTCCCTATATTCCCACTTTGCTGAGAGTTTTTATCATAAGTGGGTGCTGGATTTTATCAGATGCTTTTTCTACATTTATTGAAAGCTGGTTCTTTGAAATAATAAACAAAATTGACAAACCTTTAACCAGACTCATCAAGAAAAAAGGGAAAGGACCCAAATAAATAAAGTCAGAAATCTGATTATAAGAGGAAAAATAACAACTAACACCAAGGAAATACAAAGGATTGTAAGAAAATATTGTGAGCAACTATCTGCCAACAAACTAGACTACCTGGACGAAATGGATAATTTCCTAGAAACAGGCGATCTTCCAAAACTACACCAAGAAGAATCAGAGAATCTGAATAGACAGATTACACCCAGTGAAATTGAAGAAGTAATCAAAGGCCTCCAAACAAACAAACTGCTGAATCAGTTTGGCTGCATAGGTGAATTATATCAAACACTCTGAAAACTAGCAGCTCTCTCCTTCTCAAACTATTTTATAAAATTCAGGAGGAGGGAAGGCTCCCAAACTCATTTTATGAGGCCAGCATTATTCTAATTCCAAAACCAGATAAAGACACTACAAAGAAAGAAAGTTATAGGCCAGTATAGGCCCTGGTGAATATACATACTTAAATCATCAACAACATGTTAGCAAACTGAATACAGCAATGCATCAAAAAGGTCATACACAACAACCAAGTGCAATTTATTCCGGGAGTGCAAGGTTGGTACAGGATTCACAAATCAATAAATGTGATTCACCACATCAACAAAATAAAGGATAAAAACCACAT
>PVKM010051588.1:0-10436 GCA_004027735.1 Carollia perspicillata
CATTTTCTGTTGTATTGTTTTTTAAGATTTCAATTACAGTTTCCATTCAGTTGTAGATTAGTTTCAGATGTAGAGAATAGTGGTTAGACAATCACATCTTTACAGAGCGGCCCCCCGGATATTTCAAGCACCCACTTGGCATCACACAATGCACCCTCATTGCGATGTCGTCGACTGCTCCCCAGGCTGCGCCTTGTAGCTCTGTGACGATTCTCCAACCGGCTCTCTGTGTTTCCCAGTCCCTGCGCCTTTTTCACCAGCCCCATGCCCCTCCCCTCTGCCCACTCTCAGTCTGTGCTCTGTATCTATGAGTCTGTCTCTATTTTGTTTGTTTATTTGGTTCTTTAGATTCCACATATAAATGAAATCATATAACATTTGTCTTTTTCTCTCTGACAGATTTCACTGAGCGTAACACCCCCCGGGGTCCATCCATGATGTCGCAAAATGTAACAGCATTTTCTATAGAGAGATCATAAAGTCAGTTGAGTGTATTCCCTAGCATGGTGGTTTTTTTATGGTGCCTAGTTAAATTTGAATTCAGATAAGCAGTGAATAATATGCAAGTATAAGTAGGCCTCACAATTGTACTGGACATACATACGGTTAAAAGTTACTCCTGGTCTCCTCAGCATACACTGTCCTGCGTACATTGCTCTGCACCCCGCCGCCTGCCTCCCCTGTTTCTCAAAAGCCTGTCATTGCACTGCTTGGGGCTTTCCCCGCCTGGAGCATTCTCCCAAGTTGCTACCAGGGGAAATTATAGGTGTTGGGTTACCACACTGTCCCATACAATACATGGGACGTACTTATACTAAGAAAGTATCTGTTGTTTATCTGAAATTCCAATTTAAGTGGCTATCCTCTGTTTCACTTTGTTCAGTCTGGCAACCCCACTTTTACTATCGTGTGACAGATGGCCTTGGGGAATGATGTGTCCCCTGCCTCTTTCCACAGAACACCGTCCCTGGCAGGTCTTCTGTCCCCACAGAACATTGCCATTCCAGCGTGCCCACTTCCCTGAGCCTGTTCATCACTTTCCCTACCACCTGCTATGGTGACCGGCCATTTCAACGTTGCTCAGTAGAAAACCACAAAGGGGGCCTTGCAAGGGAGGGGTCTGATAGCTCGGCTTCATCGGCTCCATGGAAATTCGTCTCTGCCATTAGCTTCGACCATGTCCACTCTGGGAACTGCCGGTAAAGTGAGCTGCTTCTCTTTCAGAGGGCAGCTGAGGCTTCCTGCCCTGGGGACAGAATGCCAAGTGCGAGTTTTTCATGGTCACCATGGCAGAGATTTTTAAAAGTTATTTTAAAAGAAAAAACACTTTGGGTTGCAAATATGTAGGCATTTTGAAACTCAAAATCTTAATTCTTGAAAGATTTAAGGCATCAAGTTTGTGCACAAATGGAAACATATCTGATTACTGAAAGCCATTTTTCCAACACCCCAAACTATCTATTGCTTAAAGCGCCCACAGGTTGGAGTCAGTGGCAGAAGGGGTGGGGGTGGGGAAGGCAGAAGGGAGCAGAAGGAGAAGCAAGAGGGTGAGATAGTTATTGCCACGTGACCCCGAGAAAGGAATTCTGGACCATGCCCCTAGGGGAACGGGCAGAGCAGAAACTCCAGGCCCATTTGGGAATTGGGCTCCACAGAGGGCTTTCGCCATTCTTCCAGAGTGGGGCCCTGATGTGACAAGTTTCAGAGAGAATTTCCCCCACTGGTCCGGAGGAGCAAGGTGGAAGAAAGAAGGCTGCATGCTTTAGGACTGAGATAGCCCTTAGTGACGACACCGCCACCACCTCGGCCAGAACCACATGTGGGCAAGAGCCAAAAATGTTTGTGCTCCCTAGAGGGTAGAAAGAGAATAGGACTGAGAGCCAGCTTGAAGGTGGGACAGGCACTCATGGATCTGACCCAGGGACAGAGACCAGATGGGGACATATGTGCCTTGAGACCCGTCCATGCAGGAGCATCGGTAAAAGCGACTGTGCCCTGGGCACCCTGGAGTCACGCAGACGAACTTCACCCGAGTCGGTGAAGCCCCTGGGGCACATGTTTCAGGAGTTAGATTGTGTGGGGGTCCAGAATTGGCTGAAGAAACCATGAACTGCCCAAGATAAAGTACCAGCCACCTATCAGAAGAAGGGAGGCTCCACATAAAAATTAAGAGAAATTATAGAAAAACAAAGTTTCACTCCTCAGCCCAGGTGAATTGGCAATCTGAGGTTTCATAGCCACTACACAGGAATCTAACCAGGATGACGTGAGACAATCGTTTAAGTCCCCCAGCGTAGTTTCTGCCACGTGATACGTGCACAGCAGAGCGCAGCTGGATGGTTTCATTTCCCACCAGATCAGCTCCACACTCTTCTCCACCTGCTCTCAGATGTGGGAAGCCAACCTCACGGCTGCACACAATGGGCGGAGCTGCCCTCTGGCTTCCACATGGGTTTTGGCCAATGAGAGGCCCGGACAGGAAATGGGAGGGGGCGGGAGGAAACAGCCTGGAGTATCCATTGCTCGGATTTGGCAATGGCTCCCGCCCGCCGGGTGGCCTTCTCCTGTGGACCCAGGTCCTTCTCTTTGCTGCTCCTGCCCAGGGGGCGGCAGGGGCTTTCCTGCTCCGACTGGCCTCAGGTTGCCTCACCATCCTGTCCCAACTTCCCTTAACGCCACGCACCCCTTTGTAAATAGTTCCTTCGTTTTTACTCCCATGAATCACCTCTAAACAGTGCCATCTGTTTCCTGCTGCAGCCTGGATGACATAGCTGTCGTTGGTATTACTTTTAGTTTGCGAACCACGTCTGATTTCCCGTGCCATCCTATGGTGTCAGCTGTCCTTTCTGAGCCTCAGTTAAATGAGAATAAAGCACCTCGACTTTCCAACTTCAGAGGGACAGTGTGAGAACGGAGTGAGTTAATATAATACAGGTGAAAATGCTCTGGGGAAAATGCATGATAGTAACTCTATTATTAGAATTATTAAAAGTAATAATAGTAATTAAGGCTGTTCCTGCCCATGATCGCCTCTGATCCGTCTCTCTCCTCTCCAGCGCCTGAGCAACAACTCAGTCTTCGGTTCTTGGCAAAGCCATTGTCCTTTGTTGTAAAAGCCCTGTGCGGCTGAAAGGTGAAATTTTGCGACCAGATGTAGCACACAATTCTTAGTGCTTGGGCACAAGGCTTTGCTGCAGGCCCAGAGTCCTTCCTGGGGACAGACCCCACCCTGCCCTTGCAGCCTCTGGGCTGAGTTTGTGGAGAGCCCAGCCAGTGGCCCCACTGAAGCCTCCAGAGCCCCAAGGATCCTCCCATCTGAGCAGAGCATGGGTGGAGCCTGACTCAGCAAGACCTGGGGTGGATCCAGCTGCTCCAAGTTCCCTGCAGACAGAAGACTGCTAGTGGAATAGGCATGGCCAGGTGGGCTGGGATGACTGCAGAGCAGAGTGAGGACCGCCTCCCCACACTGAGGACAGTTTTAGTTTGTGTCCATTTCAAAAAAGGAGCATGCACTTTGAGGGCCTCTCCTGCCCGCCTTCCAACCTCTTAATACAGCATGTGCTTCTGTGGACACTTCGCAGCCATCCTCTCCACCAGGCCTGACTAGCGAGGGACACGGGGTTAGCAGGGCTTATCAGGGGCTTCTGACTGATCAAAAAATCTCTGCCCCAGGTTGTTTAAAATCAGGAGTCAGTATCCCTGAAGCTACAAAAATAATGATCATGAATCAGTTTAGGACTGGGCTCTACTGTATTCAGCAGAGACCTGCCTATAGTGGATTATTCAAGCGGGTTTCTTTTTCTTTTTTCCTTTTTCTACTTGTAAAGCAGTGTAGAGGCAGTCTTAGACTGTTAGGCTACTCGAGAAGATGTGGCTTTTGTTCTCACTGAGTTCTGATGGGGACTCACCTCTGCACATCCACCCTCTTTGCATGTGAGACAAGAGGAAGGGGGTCAAGGCCAAGGGGGAAGAGCTACCTGAAGATGCCAGTCAAGTCTATTTTCTTTCAAAAGCTGATGCCAAAGTCTCACCCGGGATACCACTAACACGTCTGGTTTCCATGGGCTTCTGTGGTCTCGCCTGGGAATCGAGACCCTCACTGATTACGTGGGAACATCTACATAGACCTTAAACTCTGTGACCCAGTTGATCTTTTGGACATGGACAGAACCCTGTGTTGGAGAACGCCTGGATCAGTTGAAATCAGACATGTGAAATCCTGCAGTGAGGCTGGACTTGGGAAGGTGGGTGGGGTTTGGAGACCTGGAGAGGAAGGGAGAGAAACACAGGTGGCACACCAGTGTGACAGTGATGGGAACAGGCAGGGGGCTTCGACACACATGGCTGCAGGCTCTCCCAAGCCCAGGCTGTGGTCAGGGGGCTTCTCCCCGAACGTGGCTCTTCTGTCTGGCTCTATCCGATGGTGACAATGTCTGCAACCTACACCCTGGGCCTTCTCCTCAGGGTCCCTGCCATTGGCTCAAGTTGTGGGAGCAGGAGAGTGAGACGGAGATCTTCTGGAGACTTCCAGATTTAAACCAGTCCCACAGACATGAGACAGAATTGCCTATAGAGAGTTCTATTATAACCAAGTGCCCGGGTATATATTTATCTGTGCCTGAGAGTCTCATGTCTCTTGAAAAGAAAAAGCCACACATTTGGCCAAAATTGGAAGAAAAAAAAAGTACTGTTGAACAAATACTCAGAATGGTTGTTCAGAATGCTAGAAATGAAGAACTATGTGAAAAAAATGCCCGCGGCAAATTGTCAGCAGGCTATATCTGGGGGGTCCAAATCCGGGGTCCTCGCCCAGAGAGTTCACACAGCCCTGGTGTTTTTCTGTGTCTATTTATAACTGTCCACACATTCACTCACCAAAAATGCAGCGGACATTCAACTTCGTTCTGAAATGACCAAAATGTTCTGGCTGGATCAGGTTACAGCACGTGACTGCCTTTAATTCAGCCCGAGATTAGCCTTACTTCCTGGAGAAGGGACTAGTCAATGCGCAGAAAACAACAGAATCGGATCCTTTGGGAATTTAAAAAGTATGAGAACAACGTCTTCATTTCCTTTTGAAAAATGCAATTCACATAAACAAAACTTTATTAAGCACCAACTATATGAAAAGCTCACAGTGAGACCTCAATATGAGGAAGACAGTCTCTGAGCCCACGCAGTTTTCTGGCGACGTACAGATCCTGGAATAAAATATATGAAAAGGATGATCGGTGCCTTAATAGAACTGCTGACATCTGTATTCGACACCCAAAAGAGAGTGAATATAATAAGCGTTTGATTGTCTCCAGGCATCCATCCCGGCTGTTCCCTTTGGGAAGGCACGTGGTTCCAAGGAAGTAGATTCTCCCTCCCAGCTTCGGAGGTTGAACACAGGACCTGGCTTGGCCAATGAGTGCGCTCCATACCCCCAGGCACGGTGATTGGCTTGGCGGTAACCATGCACTCTGAGCAGCCAATCAGGGTGAAGATCAAGCCTTTGGCCGGAAATGCTGAAACAAAGACTCTCCTGTTTTTGTTGGATGTGAAGGAAGAAGTCCCAGGAGCTGCTGAAAGCTATTTTGTACCCACAAGATGTCAGTCTTCGGGTGAGATTGACTGCAGATGATGCATGAAGAGACAAAAATAAACTAGTCCCTAAATTACTAGAATACTCCTTACTTAATACCATTTAGAAGCAAGATTTGAGAATTAATTCTGACCCAGTGATAGTGTCATAAGTAAACCATTAATAGAATGACTTCCGTTTTGTTCAGCGATTTCAGATCACTGAACTGGAAGGTCCCCTTGTTTTGCTCTCCAGTTGCATGATGCAAAGTTATGGGGTTCTCTCAACAAACCCACAGGATTTCTGTATGATGCTGAGAGCTGGCTTTTGGAGGGTCCAGGCGGAATCTCAACAGCGTGTTTCTTGGACATTCTCAACCATCGTTTGGAGCTACTGCCTCAGCCATGTTTGTGGGCAAGATGGAAAGGGACACCCTTGAAGAGGGAGTGGGCCCAGAGTTGCGATAAAATCCTACGTTATAGGGGCTGTACGAACCCAATTTGACCACTTGACATTTTGTGTCTAAAGAATCTTTCAATTCCTCAAACTCTGGCAGGAGTAAGGGAACATCTTGGATGTTTATAAAATCCAATGACCTCTTCAATCCATTCCACTTGAAGGAATGGTTACATTTCCGGACCCCAGTTTCCCAAGGCGTTGCAGAATGGATGTGTGCCGTCAGCTCCCCCTACAGGTCTGAGACCTGTCTGCCGAGGACTTCTAGGAGGTCCTCTGTGAACACGGGGTCTGGAGAGATGCTAAATCGGGCCTCACGGGTGGAACGCTTCACCTGCTGTGAATCAATCCACTATTCTGCTGGAAGCTACACGATCCGGGAAAGCACCTGGGGCTGAGTTGGTGTAAGTGCCTAAATGTGCCACAGGAAAACATAGAACCAACCAGGAATCCCAAGGCCCAGTTAGCACGTTCCTTCTACAAAATGCATTTTCAATATTCTATCATTGCTCTCCTTTGTAATCACTATAGATTCATGAGATAAAATTGTCTCTGTGAGAACCCTGAGCTAAGAAACGACACACACACCTGTGGTGTGTTAAATTCACAAGCTGTTTCTCAAGAAATTTGGGATTGTCCCAAATTTTACATACTAGCTGGCCGATTCATTCATTCCATAAATGTTGTGATGTGTGATTGGTATGTGATAGGTCTTGTTTTAGGCACCCGGGGAAAGCAAAGGCCAAGACAGACCAGGGTCCTATCCTGAAGGAGCATAAGTACCAGTGTGGAAGACACACAGCAAACACATGTATAATATGATTTCATGTGGAGATAGTGCTAAAAAGGAAAACAAAGCAGGATAAAGGATTGGAGTGGCTGGTGGGGCACACTCTTCTAGAGAGTAGTCAAGGTCAGTTCAATCAGAACATGAATAGTGAGACAATAATCCATGCCAAGGTGTGGGTAAAGAGCATTTTAGGAGCAAAAACAGCAAGTGCAAATGCCCTGGGGCAGAAATGAGCATGCTGGATTCTAGGGACAGCAGGAAGGCCTCTGTGGTGAGGGCAGAGGGAGTTAAGGAAAAAGACAGTGGTAGAAGCAGGCAGAGTCTCCCAGGATGCGGCGAGGAGCTTGGGTATCATTGCAAGATGAGCAGCCACTGCAGCCCTTGAGCAGGAGAATGATGTGATCTGATTCATGGTTTTAAAACTTCACCCTGGCCACCGTGTGGAGACTCAAGGAGAACTAGTCGGGGCTGTCATAGAAGCCCAAGTGAGAGGTGGTGGTAGCTTGCTGGTGGTCCCCGAAGGGGTAATAAGAGTAGCACCGATTCTGGATAGATTCTGAGGGTAAAGCCCTTCGGTTCTACCTTGCTGGTGAACTGAATAGGGAAGTGAGAGAAAGAAAGAAATCAAGCGTGATGCTGGGGTTTTGCCTTGGGTAACTGGGCAATTACCTGAAATTGAGTAGACTGGGGGAGGGGCAAGTTCAAGTGGGTGGGTGGAAGCAGCAATTCTGCTTGGACAAGTTAAGCTGAAGAAACGTATTAGTCATCCAGCTGGAGATGTCAAGCAGGTGGCTGGCTGGCTGGCTGTGAGAGTCAGGAGAGGGGTTTGACGCAGCACTATCTGGGGGGACTAATTACGGAAAGAGGAGCTCTGCTTCGTGAGATGTGTGACAGCCAGTCGGGAGCCTGCTCCTCTCCTGGTTTTTCCTTCCTTGCTTGTGACAGGGTGGGCTCGGCTGGTCCCTGAGGATCCTTTCAGGTAGGCAAGGATAACATAGAACATTAGCACTTACACCCACGGAGCAGCAGGAGTGGGCGGGGCTGCTGCAGTTGGGGCACAGCCAGAAAGAGGTGTAAGACCCAAAGAGGACTAGCAGCTGATTTCAGGAATCGGAATTGGACTTGCGTCTTTGCAAAGCAACCATGGCTGCCGCTCCTTCCATAAGTGGAGGTGTTGGGGAAGGAAGCCCTCTGGCAGCTGCAGTGGAAGATGGGCTTGCTCAAAGCAAAGCAAGACTGTGGGGAGGAGCAGTGAGGTGGCTGCCATCAGTGCCCAGTCCCCTTATCACCACAACCCATAAGTATGGACACCTGTGCTTGCCAGCAGCCGTGCCAGTCAAGAATGAATGTCCAGTCCTGGCCAGGTGGCTCAGTTGGTTGGGGCACTGTCCCATACACCAGGGGGTTGGGGGTTTGATTCCTGGTCGGGGCACATACCTAGGTGGCAGGTTTGATCCCCAGTCGGGGCACATAGGGGAGGCAACTGATGGATGTTTCTCTCTCTCTCCCTTACTCTCAAATCAATGAATATATCCTCAGGTGAGGACTAAAAGGGGGGAAAAAGAATGAAAATATTTGGAGGAGGTCTTGTTTAGTTTTTTGCTTTATTATTTTTGATACTGCCTTGACTTGCCTGGTTAGAATTCCAGTTTACGTCGTCTTGTCTCCCAGTTTTCCAAGGCGACTCTTAGTGGAGAGAGGCAGCCGTCTGTGTCTTGTCTTGCAACTTTATGAAGTGCTCTGTCTTTCACTTCACCTGATTGGCAAAACAGGACGGGGACCTCTAACCCTGCTCGACAGAGGGAGAAACTGGGGCTCCGGGAGGGTAGCTTGTCCAAGACCACATGGACCATATATGGATATAGTGCTTGTTTTCGAACCCAGGTTTTTTGGACCCCTAATTCCTTCCTCTTTCTTTTTAAAAAATATTTTATTTATTTTTAGACAGAGGAGAAGGAAGAGAGAGAGGGAGAGAAACATCAATGTTTGGCTGACTCTCACATGCCACATGTCCCACACTGGGGAACTTGGCCCGTAACCCAAGCATGTGCCCCGACTGGGAATTGAACCGGTGACCTTTTGGTTCACAGGTCAGCACTCAATCCACTGAGCTACACCAGCCAGGGCTCTTTCCTTTTTCTTGATATACAAATGCATGCTTTGGGTGCATTTGAAGGTCACTGCCTGTCCCATCTTCTTTATTAAATGGTTTTATGGCCCAAAGCTAAAAAGGGGAGCTTTTTTAAAAAGGCATATTTTGGACAAGTACATTTTCTTCTACTAAGTCAACATTCCAAACCTCGAAGCTTCGTGAAGATGACTCGGCCACATTCTCGGATGCTGTTGTAGCACAGAGGGTTATTTGGTGCTTTTCTTTTTAGATTGGGATAGAATTAAAAATGACCTGGCTGCATACTTGAAAGTGGCTAAGAATGTAGATCTTAAACGTTCTCATCACAAGAAAAAATTGTTCCTGTGTGAGGTGACAGATGTTATCTAGAGTCCCGTGGTGACCACTCGTTCCACAACATCTACAAGTACTGAATCATCATGCTGCGCATCCGAAGCCGAGACAATGGTACCGGTCAACTATGCCTCACTAAAAATGACTCTGGCTTAGTTTTTCATCTTGCTTTATTAGTCTTTCTTAGACTGCTCAAAGTAATGAGACCTGTGACACACTTCTGAAATTGTTTCTTTTGGGGGGAAAGCAAGTCAAATAGAGCCATAAGGCAGTGTAACAAGTTTAAAAGTATTGGGCTCTCTATTGTGCAGTGATACTTGGCAGAAGAGAAGGAAGACTGCAGTGATATACTATTGGAAGGAAGATTTTTTTAAAAGATTTTATTTATTTTATTTTTAGAGAGAGGGGAAGGGAGGGAGAAAGAGAGGGAAACATCAGTGTGTGGTTGCCTCCCACATGGCCACCACTGGGGACCTGGCCTGCAACCCAGGCATGTTCCTTGACCTGGAGTCAAACCAGTGACCCTTTGGTCCACAGCCTGTGCTCAATCCACTAATCTACACCAGCCAGGGCTGGAGAGATTTAAATATAATGAGTTCGTGCATTTTGGTGTAGATGAGTTGTAGAATGAGATGGCCAGCTCACTCTGACCCGGAAGAACTTTATAATTTTTGCTATTGCTGCATAACAGATTAGCACCCCAAATAAGATGTAAAGCACGTTCCTACCCTCATTGATTCTGTGGTCAGGCGTTGAGACCCTGCGAGATGCACAGACCCAGCCCCACAGCGCTCCTGGGCTCTCCCGTGTGATCTGGACCTTGGCCTGTGGCTGGGAGGGGCCTCTTACCTTGGACTCCGGATCTGAGTCCTAGGTGTAATGACTCCTCCTTATATCTGCTATTTCTGTATTCTTTAGAGATTACTTCTTGTTAGCCAATCCTTTATTACTCCAATCTCCTGTTCCAGCTAACACTTCATATTAAATTTTGCCTGTTCAAATTAGCATGTGGTTCTTCATACAATTGACCAACTAATTTTCAATCCCTTTGTCCTGGTAACTGCTATTTCTAGAAGAAAGGTCCTGATACCATGCCAAATTGTAGCTTCGTCAACATATGCCAAGTGAGCTGTTTTCCCTGGGACGACTCATCCACTTGG
>PVKM010051589.1:0-10434 GCA_004027735.1 Carollia perspicillata
CCTAAGTAGTAAGAGCAAACAGAGACCCCCTGATTCCCAGCTCTGTGGGCTGTGCAGCCTTAAGATATTGCAAAGTTAGATAAAGCAGAGGTAAATCACAAAGCAGGAGATAAACGTGCCTGCAATCTGCTGTCTGGAGCCCCACAGATAATACAGAATCCTCCCTGCCACAGGTAACATTGATTCATGAAAAGTAAGGTAAATTCCATTCAGTAAAAGTCATGGGAAATTTTCCAGGGCTTCATGAAGTATCATTCTCATACAGGCATTTAAATAAATGGGACAGAAGGAAAGAAAAATGTTTGCAGTGTTATGATTTTAAATGTGAAGGCTCAGATCAAACCAGAGGAGAGTAGTAGATAAAGCAGGAAAACACATTCCAGCTGTGCGTTATTGGTGATCCGAAAAGCTGAGTCAAGGCAGCAAATAACTTGGGAACTGGCAAGAAGGCAGAGCTAGGCTGTGTGCATATCTCTTTGAGCACGGAGAGCCTGCAGCTCTGTGGCCTTCCTCCAGCTTCTCCAGCTTCCCCAGTTAGTGTGGGTTCCCAGGATTTGCTGGCTCAAGGATTTTTACTTCTGTGAGCTCTATAGCATTGTCCAGAAAGAGAGTATCTCAGAAGAAAACCCATTTCTCATTCAGACTACAAGCTCGTGGAGTAACAAGTCCATGGGACTTCTAGATGGGGTCGCTCTGCCCCTCCCCACTCTATCACAGAGAGTGATCCAGTTCTTTCTCACTGGGTATCCACACCCCAGTATTTGAGTATGGTGATTAGAACACATTTACCCTTCAATTTTCCCATTGGAACACAAACATCATGTATTAAATCTTTCACCAAAAAAGTGGATATACTGATTTTTAATTCTTTAAAATTTTAACTTTTTATTTTGAAATAATTATATATTCATAGGAATCTGCAAAGTTGGTACAGAGATATCCCATGGATCCTTCATCCAGTTCTCCTGCTGGTTACATTTTACTTTAACTGTAGTACAATACCCAAACCAGGAAACTGATATGTTTGGTGTGTGTGTGTGTGTGTGTAGTTCTATGCCATTTTATAACTTGTGTAGGTTCTTGTAACCACCACTGGGCCGTACTTGGAGAGCAGGTGGGAGGGAAAACTGGGCTCCAGCCCACTTGGATTCCTCCATTTCGGCCCAGCTCACAGATCCTAAGGTTCCCTGGGGTTCCTGTGCTTAGCATCCTTTCTGAAGTCCAAGTTGCAGCTTCCTCTACTTTGCTAAGGCAGCTTCCACCCCTTCACCCAAGTTTCCTCTCCCAAAAGTTTTCTGAAGTGCCTCTTTCCCTGATGTCTCCAGCCCATTCCTTTGTCTCTTGGCCTCCAAGCCTTGTAAAATTTACCATCACGCTAGTGGGGTTTCGGAAGGGAGAGAAGGTAAAATGATCAATGCAATATCATCAACTGGAGAGCCCACAGGCATTTAAACACAAGGAAATCATTCTCACTTTAAACAATAACAACAACAAAATCATCCTTCCATAGACAACTTCCTCCTCCCAACCTTGCTATCTTTCTTCTTTCTTAAACCGTTGCTATTATGCCCTTTCCCCAATTCATTCCCATGTAACTTAAATCCACTGCTCCAATGAAAACATGCCTTGCTAAGATCACCAAGGGCCTTCATGTTGCTAACCCCAACATCCTTTTCTTTCACTGTGGCCCCTCAGCAGACGATCAGTGTTGAGCACAATTTCTGGTGGTCCTTCTTTCCGTGGCCACCTGTTTCTCTTCCTCCCCAATGTGTCTCCTCCTTTTTGCAGGTAACTCTGGCTTTCAAGGGGCTGACATTTGGCTTTCCTCATGACTGGACCTAGGGCCTTCTCATTTTTAATTTCCAGAATAACCATACACAAACACAGTCTAACTGCCTCTAATTCTCCCTTCACACTGGAGTCCAAAGGATCTTTTCAAAATACAAATGGGATTACATTTCTTCACCTCTTACTAGCGCCGCAGTTCCTGGGGTAGAGTCCACACTATTTCATGGCCTACTGCTTGTGTATTCCAGCTCCAGCTCACACACACAGTCTCTCAGCTTTCCTCTCTTCACATGTGGCAACCTCTTCTTGCCAACTTCTGCTTCCCACAGGACCTGTGGCTTCCTCCTTATCTCAAGAGATCCTACATACACTTTGGCTTCTAGGTGAAGGGCCCTATAGGAAGTCCTCTTTGATAAACCTCATTCGCTCTCTCCTGACTACTGAAAGGATAAATGTTCCCTTTATTCCCTTTCCCCTTACCCTCACCTGGATTCTGCACCTGCTTCCAGACCTTGAGCTCCATGATTGAGAGAGCTTGGATCTCTGGGGCATTTGCACAATACATCGTGTGCTTTTATCCTCATTTAGCCAGTCGCAATGCAGAGTGGAGGGTGTTCTCATCTACCATGGATTGGAAGCAATTTATATTCAGTCTTGCAGTCTGCTTTAAACTTATGCAGTTTCTGACTCCCTTTTTATTGAGAGAGGTAGGATTTCTATATTTTCCATGAAGTTATATTTTTGTTTTTTTCACTTCACATAAGTCAAATACAAATGTAAAGGTCATGAATGTTCAGGATGCCCCACACTGAAACTTGGTGCTTGGAACCCTGGAAAGTCTGTGGGAATTCTGACACTCTAGAGCCGGGCCTGTCATTTATGTGGGGGTGAAAGCCCAGAGGTGCAGAGGGACTTTGCTTTCATTTATAGCCTTCCAGGGTCAAGGGGCTTTTATTCAACAAATTAAAATGACAATTGACTGCTTAGTATAATTGATGTTTGGAAAAATGATTACTTAGGACGGGGATCTGCACTTAGAACTAGTGCCCTTGGAACGTAGCTGGCCCCTTTGGATGAATCCCAAAATGGAAATGGGGGAAATGTAGGCTCAGCAACTCTGTGGTCCTGAAGCTCAACATCACCCTGAGATAAGTGTGGAGTGTGCATGTATTTAAGCATGTGTGTCTGCATGTCTGTATTCATGCATGCACACCCACATGCACCCACATGCCTGCATGCATGTGTTTCTGTGTTCCTACATGTGTCTGTATGTGTGTGTATCTCTGTGTTTGCATATGTGCCAAGCACATATGGAGTAGAGGTCCCAGCTCCAGAAAACTCTGGCCTTTGGAGGCTGAGTTTGAAGCAGCCATCCTGTTGCCCTCCTTGCTTAGCAGTTGTCTCTGATGCCTGGTGTGTCTGACAATGACTTTTGAATGTTTCATGCTAATTACCACTTTGGTTTCTAATACGTGCATGCCACTTTCTATTAACTATGTTGAAAGACAATTTGAAGAGAAACCTATTTTTTCTTCCCTACTTTCAATCTTATTTGATTTAGATTACAAGAGAGAAAAGTATTTTCTGTGTTGACCTAGAATTTTTTTATAACTAAAGAATATTTATTTATTTTGCACTAAGACTTTATCTTAGGACATGAGTAAACTGTGTTGCCACCCTCCAACACAACTTGAAGAAGGGTTAGTTAGTACAGTGAATTTTATAAAGCAGATATGAATGTTAACTGACAAGGAAAAACCCTTCAAAATTATCATAACAATGTTCAAGTAAAAAGAAGAAAAGAAAAAAGAGGAGGGTGATGAAAGTTTTAGATTCAACAAAATCCTCACACTTCATCTAACACATTCAATTCTGACTAGAATGTACCAAAATGCAAAAAGGATTACAATAATATAAAGCTTCCACTACATATTGCTGTACACACCTGTATTCCAGGCCCACTCCCAATGCCTAATGCTTCCAGCACAACTATTTCCCAGGCCTGTTGGGCCTGCTGGTGAAGGAGCAAGTAGATCTTCTCTTTAATCCAGTCTTTGCAACAGGGCTGGTACATCTGGGTATCAGCTCAGTAAACAAGACAGCTGAGGTCTGCCAGATCATCAATAAAATCAAACAACTGGCTGATATCATATGTGATAGAGGGGCTGTTGGAATTCATTTTCTTCAGATGTTCTTCATACCTTTTACAAATGCCTTCCATGCATTCATTCATTGATTCATAGTCAGCATAAGTTCTGCCTTCTGGCCTCTTTGTAGGCTGTACCAGTAATATGGTGTGAGGCATTGCACCAAACTCTCTCACTGTAGCCCATTACCAACACCGTCACCTCATATGAGCTTAACCACAACATGGCCAAAGCCAACCCCATCTAGGTCAGATGAGCCACCTGACCCAGAATTTTTAAATACTCCCACTAGCATTTAGATCACACCCATCAGAGTTTGTGGGACAGTGACCAGGCTCACTAAATTGCAAATTAGGCCCATTCATCACTGAGGAGCATAGGTTTACACTCGTCCCTTTGAACTGACCCTTACACAAAAATACATCTGCTGCATTTACCAGGATCCTTTGTTTCAGGCACCCTCTCAGGGAAAGAGTAAATGCCAAGGCCTTAAGAAGAAACAGGCCTTAAAAAGAGGTCTTGGACAACTAAATGCTGTCCCACTCATTACTTTTCTCCCTGCTGCTCATCCTTTGCGGTGCCAGGCTCACAACTGGCATTGGAGATCCAGTGAACAGAACCAAGCATCTATCTCTAATATAGTAGCGGGGATCAGAGATGGAGGCTGTGGCAGGGCTGCTTTCTTGGAGGAGTGTTGCAGGCCAAGGGTTCGGGGGCACTGCCTCCTATCTGCAGATGGATGATACAGTCAGGCATAGCAGGGGAGGACTGGGTGGCAGGTGCCAAGCCTGGAGAGCATGCCCCAGGCCTGGGGAACATGCACCAAGCCTGGATAGCATGCGCCATTCAGGGTGATGGGATTCTCCATTTGGGGAGATGGGATCCTCCATTCAGGGATATGAGGTGGCCATTCAGGGAGATGAGGTGTCCAGTAGTCTTCCACACCTTTGAGATTCTGAGGATCTTATGTGAAAATAGCGAAGGCCAGGGTCTAATCGAGAATCCTGTGATATGAAGATAACTTACTTTTATACAATAGCTAACTCTTTAACTAAACATCCAAAGATGATTTCTCTTAGCAGGGCCCTGATAATTGCTACAAAATGATAGCTGG
Organism: Carollia perspicillata; assembly: GCA_004027735.1. Taxonomy (NCBI): domain Eukaryota; kingdom Metazoa; phylum Chordata; class Mammalia; order Chiroptera; family Phyllostomidae; genus Carollia; species Carollia perspicillata. Next base: position 5,050 of record PVKM010051589.1, read on the forward strand.
TGGCAAGAAGCCCAGGGCCCATGGAAACCCCCAACTCCCAGTACAGGTGTCTGAGTGTTGAGAACCGTGGATCCAGAGAGTGTAAGCAGCTACCACAGAACACTGTGTGGGTGGCAGTAATGGGGACCAGGAAGGTAGCAGGGCAGAAGCCAGCTTACTGTGGGACATGGGCTTAGTGCCCAGATCAGGGGCTGCAAATGGACCAACAGCACCATATGCCTTAGCAGGTATGTGATGTGCCATGGCTTAGGTTCCCTAATTAGGGTAAAAAGACTGGCTCTGAGGTGGGTTATAGGCAAGTGCATCACAAAGAACATAGGCCCTGAGAAGATGAACAGCTGTGGTCAAGTGACAGGTGGAGATGTCCACCATGATGGACATGGCTATGAAGGACAGACTCTTGGGTAGTTCCTTATAAAAAGCAGAGGTCTCTTGGCCCCAATGAGTGCTCCTTCTTGGGGCAAAGAGAAGGAGCCTTCTTCTCCTCAAAGGCTGAATGGGTCACAAGGACCTAAGATCAAAGGCTACAGAATATCCTGGGCCAGAAAGGATGTGGTCACCTGTGATGAACAGGGTGGGTGGAAGCCAAGGCCAAACTGCCCCTGCAGTCTCAGACCTTGTGGTGAATCACAAACTCTTCAGGCGTTCCTGAGGTGGGCCAGCAGAAAGGAGGAGGGCGAACCCCTAGGCTGATGGTTTAGAAAATCCACTCTTCATGATGACGAGGAGTATGTCTTACTTTATTGGCCTTGATTTTCAGTGAAGGGAAAATAGTTATTGGCAGTGACTGGGAAGAATATTTTCTTAATGTTAAAAATTATAAGAAAGGAATGTTTTCTTGAATACATTCATTAATATAGCTACTCTTTTGTTTCAAGTTTTCAGGCTCTTATGATTTTTTTAGCAAGAGGAAATAACCAAATTTAATACATACATATGCATGGGAACCCCACATACTTGAAAGCATCAGAGAACCAACATGCTGGAGAGGTTCAGAGACAGAAAGCTGGGTGAGGTATAGAAAACATCCTGAGCTAGGGATGAAGCAAAGTGCACTAGAGATTTCAGAGTCCTTGCAGGATGAAAGAAGAGCAGACATTTAGCAAACAGTAATGTGCCCTGCCCTACAGATAATAGTGAAATGGACAGGCCAAAGTTTCTCCTGAGCCTGAAGCCACAATTGCCTTTAGCTCAAAGTAATCTGCATACCTCAGAGGCACATCTTTAGGTATTTCATTCTGAACCCCCACAGTTCCCGCACCTGAAACTTCCTTGGACTTCACATTCCAAAAACAAGCCTGATAGACCATTCTATCATTAAGCCAGTCTCAGTCTTGAGAGAAAAGTTCAGTTTGCTTCAACAGTTGTATTTCATTTCAGGAGGCAGTGATGCCTGTTGGCTCCCAAAGTTAAGTCTATGGAGCAAGCAACCAAGTATTTAATAGGAAGTGAAGGGACCAAAGTTTTGCCATTCTGAAGCTGCCTTTTGGGGATATTGATTTTAAGCTGTTTATTAAGGAACAGAGCTCATAAGTAAACATTCGCCCTCCCCCTTTTCCTGCCCAAAAAATTCAGGAGAAAACTATTTCAGGAAAAAGGTCAAGGATGTTCTCCTTAGCTTAAACTTGATTAAATATGGTAAAAAAGAGGGCTTCAGGCAGTGGTCTGTTGGATAGATACACTCTGTATCCCACTGTTTCTTAAATGCCTAGCAAAGATTTTCCTTTCATATATGTTTTGCTCTTCCTTAACTACCTGTAAACCAGCCATTCTCACTCATGAAATCTAAGATCACATCTCACTCCTTTCTCTTTTGTCCAAAAATGTCCTATGTATCCAAATTTGCCTGTCTTTGGAATTTTCATGTAATTATCATGCCTATGTGGATTCCATATGTACATTCACTAAACTTTGATTTTCTCCTGCTAATATCTCTCAGTTAATTTGATAATTAGCCTGATGTGAGGACTTAGACAGCAGGAGAAAAAGTATTAATATTTTTTTAGTCTCCACAGAGGTATCTTTATGGAAACAAAAGAAAAAACAAAGGTTACCATTATTCTGGTTTTTCAGTTCTGAAGGCAGGCATCAAAAAGATGTCAAGATGTCTGTCTTAAATCATCAGATAGAGTCAAGGCTAGCAGTGACAGTCTGATAGATTCTCCTGGTATGCAGTTTGAATGTCTGCGGTGATCCTTCTGTAGAACACATGAAGATTGTGGATAGATGAGCTGTTGTGATTTCTCTGCAGTCCTCATCATGGCATCGCAACTTAGCTTGCATGGCTTTGGGAAAGGGGCAGTTTTAGTTCCCAATGATTCCAAGTTAATAGTGAAATGAAAATGTTAGTTTGGAGCATTCAGCCAAATATTTAAGAAAGCTAGAAAAATTCAGGAGACAGTACAGCTTATAGGTACAAAGTTTTTAAAAAAGACAACAAATGAGACTACAAGCTCATATCCCCAAAGGTACTGTTGGGGCTAAAAGATATTAATACTTTTCTTCCCACCTTCTAAGTACTTCCTGCTAAGCCAATAATCAAAATTAACAGAGACAGATAAAGAGTAGAAAATCAAAAGTTTTAATACATGTGCATGGGGAATTGCTACAAATATGAAAATTCCAAAAACAGTGAGACGGAAAGGAGGAAGCCTCAGAAAGAATGCTAAATGAAATAGAGGCAACTCGACTATCAGATATTGAGTTCAAAGCAATGGTTATCAGGAAAGCCTATGAGCTCATAGTGAATTACCACAAACTACAGGGAAACTACAATGAACTCATTGCAAACTATATCAACATGAAAAAGGAAACAGAAACTAACAACAAGGGCCAGCTTCTGGCCAAGATGGAGGTGTAGGTGGAAATACTGTGCCTCTTCACACAACCTAAATTAAGGACAACAAAGATTTAGAATCAAAAACACAACCAGAACAGACAGAAAATTGAACTGTACAGAAGTCCGACAACCATTCATTCAGACAGGTAAGAGGGGCGGAGTTGTTTGCTGACAGAGAGGGGTTGCAACAGGAAAAAGCAGTGGCTGGCAGACCCTGGCCTGTAGGCAGGCGCACAGGCACCATGGGGCTAGCAGACCCTGGGCATGGGGAGGAAATGAGCAGACCCAGTGAGGCCCACAAGGTGGCTGGTTGACCCTGGTCACACATTTGTGTGCAGATAAACAAGACGAAAAATGGCAGTGAGACAGACTGTGAAACCCAGGGCCCCAGCACCGGGAAAGAAAGACTAAGAGCACCAATTGAAAACATTTGGGGGGGCAAAGGTGCTGGGAGAGACTTCCAGCCTCACAGAGGGTTGGTTGGAGAGACCCAGGGTCCTGGAACATACACAAGCCCACCTACCAGGGACCCAGCACCAGAAGGGCACAATTTACTTGTGGGAAGCAGTGGTAGGGACTGAAATATGAGCGGAGCAACATCCATTGTTACCTCTTAAACCCCGCCCCCACATACAGCTTCACAACCCAGTGACTGGGTTGCCCCCTCCCTGGTGAACACCTTAGGCTCCTCCCTTCAAACATAACAGGCACAACCGGACCAAAAAATTATGGCTCAAACAGAAAAGTCTCAAAGTCTCAGAGCCAGTGCTTTTAAGTGACCAAGAGAGAGCCAACCTATCAGATGCACAATTCAAGACACTGGTGATAAGGATGCTCACAGAACTGGTTGATTTTTGTTGCAAACTAGATGAACAAATGAAGGCTATGCTAAGTGAAATGAAGGATTATGCACAGGGAACCAATAGTGATGGAAAGAAAACTGGGACTCAAATCAATGGAGTGGACCAGAAGGAAGAATGAAACAACCAAACAGAAAAGAAGGAAGAAACAAGAACTCAAAACAATGAGGAGAGGCTTAGGAACCCCCAGGATATTTTTAAACGTTCTGACATCCAAATTATAAGGGTACCAGAAGGGGAAGAGGAAGAGCAACAAGTACAAACCTTATTTGACCAAATATTAAGGGGGAACTTCCCCAATCTGGCAAAGGAAATAGACTGCCAGGAAGTCCAAGAAGCTCAGAGAGTCCCAAAGAAGTAGGACTCAAGGAGGAACACACCAAGGCACATCATAATTACATTAACCAAGATCAGAATGAAGGAGAGAATCCTAGAAGCAGCAAGAGATAAGGGGTCAGTCACCTACAAAGGAATTCCCATATGATTGTCAGGTGATTTCTCAAAAGAGACCTTACAGGCAAGAAGTGGCTGGAAAGAAGTATTCCAAGTCATGAAAGGCAAGGAACTACATCTAAGATTGCTTTACTCAGCAAAGCTTTCATTTAGAATGGAAGGTCAGATAAAATTCTTCTCAGATAAGGTCAAGTTAAAGGAGTTTATCATCACCAAGCCCTTATTATATGAAATGTTGAAGGGACTTATCTAGGAAAAAGAAGATAAAAAATATGAACAGTGAAAGGACAGCAAACTCACAGTTATTAACAAACACACCTAAACCAAAGGCAAACTAAGGGGACAGCTAGAACAGGAATGGAGCTACAGGAATAGAGGTCCCATGGAGGGTTAGCAAAAGGGGAATGGGTGGAAAAGAGTAGGGGAGAAGGTACAGAGAATAAGTAGCATAGACGGTGGGAAGAAATAGACAGGGGGAGGGCAAGAGTAGTGTGGAAAATGTAGAAGCTAAAGAACTTATGACACATGGACATGAACTCAAGAGGGGGAATGTGGGTGGGAGAGGGTGTGCAGGGTGGAGGGGAATGAAGAGGGGGGGAATGGGACAACTATAATGGCATAATCAACACAATATATTATTTTTTAAAAGGGCCAAGAGGAAATGAAGAAAACGATTACTGAACTGAAGAACAGAGTAGAAAGAATCAAAAGCAGGATTGATGAAGCAGAAGATCAGAACAGCGAGATGGAGGACAAAGTAGAAAAAAAGCACTTGATGGAGCAAGAAAAGGAAAAGAGGCTCAGAAAGAATGAAGAGGGATTAAGAGAAATGCAGAACAATATGAAACACAAAAATGTTCATATAATAGGGATACCAGAAGGAGAAGAAGAAGAGAAAGTGATAGAAAATCAATTTGAAAAAGTAATAATGGAAAACTTCCCTAATTTGATGAGAGAAAAAGTCATATAAATCTAGGAAACACAGAGACCCAATCAAGGGGAACCCAAAGAGGCCCACTTCAAGACACATCATTAAAACGGCAAAATTCCAAGACAAAAAGAGAATCTTAAAGGCAGCAAAGGAGAAACAGGAAATAATATACAAGGGAGCCGCAATAAGGTTAGCAGCTGACTTCTCAATGGAAACGCTCCAAGCCAGAAAAGAATGGCAAGGAATATTCCAAGTAATGAGAACCAGAGGCCTGCAACCAAGGCTACGTTACCCAGCAAGAT
>PVKM010051590.1:0-10434 GCA_004027735.1 Carollia perspicillata
CAATTTATATTGTAATTAGTGACATGATGCATCTAGGAAACTGAGATACTTCAGCTTGAAAAATTACTGGTCACATGAACTTAGAATAACTCATTTCTCTTCAAGAGCCTTATTGTCGTTATTTAATGCAACACAAATAAAACAGCTGCTTTTCCTACCTAGTGTATTTATTGAGAATTCACACTGAAATAATTCATGTGAAAAATGTGTGAGAAAGTGAAACTACTATAGAAGGACAAAGGTCTATCAGAAAGTTGACGTTAGAACAAATTAAAAAATTTCTGGTGACAGATTTTCAATGTGTCAACTGCTCAAAGTTTACACAGAGTCAAAGGTTGTTACTTTAGTCCAGTTACGAAGATGCCTTTTTAGAATTGACATTCAAATTAAACTGGATAGTAGAATTAAATGTGGTTTTTTCCTTTCAAATCTCCTTAAAATTAATTACCAGTGAATCACTTTTGATTTGTGTGTCAGTGTATAGGGACAAAACACACAGCCCTATATGCTAATGTCTAAGCTCTCGGGAAAACCATGGAGAAAAGACACATGCTTCTGTTAGTAGAGAGTGATTCGACATTTATTGAAAAGAATGCACATGGTTCTGGATTCTTAATTCTCACTACTGTTTTCAGCTCCCTGTGCCCAGCAGGATTTTTCCTTTGTGGTGCACCATAACAACAGGAGTGTCTCGGTTGTGTGGTTCTGCATATCAACCCGCTGTAACCAGGGGCTGTGAGGCAGGTGATGGTGAGAACGCAGAGAAAAGCAGGGCTGCTCGTGTCTTGTGCTGCTCTGTGCTGCCTCTCTGCAGAGTCACGGTGGAGGGTAAGAGCCATCTAACTCTCCAGACCTCAGTTAACTCGTGTATGACTTGGGACAACCTTTCAAAGCACTGTGGTAAGGAGTAAATGAGAATTCACAGTGCCATGGGCATCCCTTGCCTGGGTTCTTGTCCCTCTGCACCTTCTGAACGCAGACTTCCTGACTGCAGACACCTGGGTTGTACAGGATGTCCTGTGCTGGGAGAGGTGTCAAAAGGTGCATCTGCCATGAAAAAGCTTGCCGTCTGTTTCTATGTTTGCTGTGAGGGCTTCTTTCCTTTAAGTAGTACACGGCACATAGAACACAGCACCCAGAAGTGCCTTCCTGGAGTTTGCGGAGAGACGGAGGAGCACTTCAGCTTTTTCCCGCTAGAGGCAGTAGAGAGTAAAGGGAAAGATCAAGTAAGGAAATAGAAATATCACCAAACGCTTGCATGTTTCAATTAAATCTCTCCAACAGCACTCAGAGTGGGGTTATTGTTCCCCCTTGGAAGAAGAAATAAGGGAGGGATAAGTGACATTCCAAAATCCCCGCAGAGAGTGTACACCAGTCATGGTTGGGTGGATTCAGGCTAGACTGAAGACCCCAAATCTCCAGGGCAAAGGAGAAGACCAGCTCATGTCTAGGCACCATGTCACCTGGGTGTAAGATGACAGAGGATATAGGGGAGAGTTACTTTGTGGAGCCACAAAGAGTGTGCTGGGGCAAAAGTATCTCTTTTGTTGGGACAGGCAAAGGAGTTCTTCCTTTTCTCCTGTCAAGGTCTTTATCATTCTTTTCTTTTTGAACTTGGAGCCAACAGATGATTCAGAACCAGCTGGGTGATGCCCAGCCCCTGTAGCTCAGAATTAATTGACAGGTGGCCCACTACAGGGGAAGGTTTTGATGAAACATGTCTCAGCCAAATAATTCACCTGGTAAAATGCTGCCTCGTCCACCATATGTCACCCCTTAGCTTTTGCCAAAACATGTCTTGGCCAGTGTAAGTGCATATCTTTAGTGAAGAGATTTCTTTTTACTGCTGAAAAGGAAAAAAAGAAATATTAATTTAGTGTATTTTAAACTATAGGAAATGGAACAGAAAATTGGCCAATTTATAACATTCATTTCAACATTTATCATAGAACAAGTAAATTTATTCTGGATGTTGCAAGAGGATACTATTATGAGGAAATTTACTTCCTAGTTGAAATTATCTCTTATATAGCGTCCATTAGTTGGCAGCAATGAAAGTCTTTCAAACCAAGAATATAATGATTTGTAACTTAGCCAAAATCAGAAGTCCTGGTTTGGTGGAATGCAATCAAAGTCTAGAGTGTGGTTAGATACTGTGCCTCAGAATGATTAATAAATAAAAACTGACAGTCAATTGTCTCATCCATATATTATTATTCTTATTAAACATTTATAATTGAATTCTTGATTTAAATGAATCTCAGTTGCATGCATTGAGCAACACTTTTCATAAACAGAAAAATTAACACTAGACAGTTTGGATACTATATATAAATGTTTTAATAGATCTTTGGAATACTGTGGTTTTATAGAGGTGACATTTATAGCTTAATATAAATTCTGAATCCAATGGAGTGAGATGTGTAACATTGAAATTTATATATTGTTATATTTATCTAAGGTATATGAAATCAGGTAACAGAAGGAGCAGATAAAGGTGTGTCTAAGATGGCAAAGCTATGGCACAAAAACAAACAGGAGACATCTCTGTAGGAGTCATGAAGAAATCGTGCTGACCCTGTGGAGAGATGATGGCAGTCATCTCCGCAATTTCAGAAAAAAGAAGCAGTAATGGTGCATGAAAATTGTACATTTTGCATGTGCCAGGCACAGTGCTGAGCATTTTACATGAATGCCTCATTGAATCCTCAGGATTTCTCAGTGCAAAGAGGTGGACTCGGCATCAAGGAGGAGCAGGAGACATGAGACTTGATTTAATGGGGTGGTGCCAAAAATGGCCACGACATAATTGGCAAGACAGTCCTAGCCATTGCTTGATTATATGATATATACCCAGGAAGAATTTTCTGCAGCGTGAGAGTTTCTTGGTGGACACTCAAAGAGTTTCTGCTTTTCTGAGTATTCTATAAATTAGTGTAGCATGGAGATAATAAATAAGAAAAGAAAATATAATCAGGAGGGGGAATTAAATAGGACTAGATCACACACACAAAAAAAAATTGAGGACTTCCTGAGCTGCACTCCACCAAATTCCAAAGTTAGACTAAACACATGAAGTTCTGTCTTGTTCATATATTTTTATAGAGATGTTTATATGTTAATTCTTTCAATATGTGAAGTATCCTACAGCACTACCCACACCTTTACTTGCATTTTCACCCTATTTTCTTTTGTATTATTTGCTTTTATGTGAAGGGCATTATAAGAAATGGTAAGTCTTCATAAGCATTCTAAAGTAGATATATGTAGGATGATATTTCTGTGTAACTTTAATACAGTAATAATAGCATTATGACTAGTTTGCCAAGGAAGGGAGTAAAGAAATTACACATAATTCATGCACATAAATCACACGGAGTTTTGCAATAAGCTGGCCAGCTAGCAATACCTAAGGTAAAGGTCTTTCAGCGCTAGTCATCTCCACATTGAATCCCATTATCTCCTCTGCATTGCTAACGAGATCTCCGTGACCCCCTTTTCCAGCTTTATCTGATCTCCTGCTATTTCTCCATTTTAGAGAGTTAGGCAGGATGGAGGATACTTATTTTCTCACACAAGGTACTAAGCCTTCTGTAACTCTCATCATCAGGGATTTTCTCTGAGTAAATGTTTCCATATAGTCCTTCCTGTTCAGCTTATCCAGTGGCTAATTCTGTCTGTAATGTGCCTTTAATTCACCCAGGAGCACAAGAAGATAATGTAGTTTTCTCTATGGCATCAAAAATGGGAACAGAGCTATTGCTTTTTTGTTCTACTAAAGATGCTGCATATTGGCCAATTCATATGGAATACACTGAGGTTGCAGCAACACTAATAAAGTTTTATGTCAGCTTCATGGGTCTTGAATTGTGGCCAAAGCAGCAAATAATGAAGAATCAATCAGCATTTTGAAGATTAGTGATTCTACTTGCTAGGGATCTCACAAAGCCCCCTAAGGTGCAGAGGAGCCTTCCAAATTCCCAAGAGCTTTAGTCCATGATTTTGTTGACATCCTAAGCCTTTTTTGAGGGAAGTCTCATAGAAGAAAGAACCAGAGAATGAATTATCTTCTCTTCTCTTAGATATTTTCAGATTAGTCAGAACCAACTGACCTTTAAACCACCGTGCTCAAGATCCATGGTGCCATATGTGTTTATCATCTCTTTGAGCCCTTATGACTCATGTAATTTCAGATACTGGGGGTAAAAGTCAGGCACGTTAAGTAGTGTGGGTTCCACTGATAAAATAAAATTGCCCAGGAAAGAAATCGAATTTTTCTTCCTCCCACAGTTCTGTCTTTGGGGAACTACCCAATTATAAAGAGACACCGTGTATAGTTTGCCTTCTACTAAAGACATAAAGCTACTAAACACACAAATCAAAGTGATAAAATGCCCCTTGAATAATTGTAGAAAGTTGATAGAAACCTCATATCAATCTTTCATTTTTATTTTATCCATGCAGCAATGCTGTAAGGAAGGTAGCATAGTTATTGGCTATATTTCAGAGATGAGAAATATCAGACAGAAAAGTTGTACAATTTTGTAAATGACTCAGAGCTTGGAAGTGGCAGAATCAGATTTAAACCACAATGTCTGACTCCTGATTCTGCTCTCTTTCCGCAGTGACATGGGCCTTCTCACTTCTCCTTACTGACCATTGGCCCAGAATGCTTCGGGGCAAGGGATTCATGCAAATTCTATTGGATTAAGGGATAAAGGCACGTGACAATCACAAATTTATTCAAATTATATTAACACCTATTTTCATTATATTACTGTGTGTTGACTTGGCTAGTTTTCCAACAAGTTATTGGTGGATTTTCAGTCTTCTGGTATTTGTAGATTAGCTTGTTGCAATGCAACCAACAAGAACAGTTGGAAACACTGATAAAATATAAGGAAATCACTGTCTGAAGGATTTGCAGAGCTACAAGATGCCAGAAATAAAGGAAGCACAAAAATGTAAACTCACCTTAAAGCACCATTTCCCCCTTGAGCCATTCACGAATTAAAAGGCTAGTTCCCACTGTCTCAGAAGCCACAGCTGAGAGGTAAAAAAAAGCTAAGTAGAGCTTCCAGAAGTCTCATTGCCGTAAAGAGACCAAAAATGGAGTTGAGATCCAAGCAAAGCAATTAGCCTAGGCCCTCAGCGGAAACCTTAAAGGGCTACATCCTATGAGTAAGAGTAAACAAAAAGGGGCCAACCCCCACAAATAATAAAGTCCAGCCTCTAATCAGTCTATCCACAATCAGATTCAATTTATGATTGGCTTCTGAGCCACTGGGCTTTTAAATTTTTAATTCACAGATATCTAAGGTGAAAGGGGTGCTTAAAGATGAATTATCTGTCTGTCCGAAGTAAAACCGGTCCTTTATAAAGATGACAGCTAATTATCTTTACAACTTTTAAAAAATGTGTGTAGCATTAAATTAAAAATTAGTTAACACACCAGTAGCTAAGACCAATGTAAAAAAATTAATAGAGAAAAAATGGAGACACAGATACTATTATTAAAGAATGAAAGCAATAAAAATAATAAATATATAAGCAAAATTTAAATGAATATTGATATCTTAAAACGATTGTGGTATTTTATTCAATTTTAAATATCTATAGTATTAAAATATATGGCAACAATAGCACAATATATGAGAGGAAAGCACATGGTGATAAAGTGGTCTAAGATCTTTGAGAAAGTATAAATCTCAGATTCAAGTTGTGAACTCTGGGCAATGGTTCCCAACCAGAGCTGATTTGACCTCCCACAAGATATAAATTTCTGTAGACATCTGTGGTCATCACAAACAGGGCATCGCCACTGGGTGCTGCTACTAGTTGCTGTTTGGTAGAGGCCAAGGTCGCTGCTAAACACTCTGCATTTCAAACAGCCCCCGACAACAAAGACTTTTACGGGTACAAATTTCAATAGTGCTAAGATCGGGAAACACGCTCTATAGTATCCCCTACAGATTGATTACAGAAAAAAACTGATAATATGCATGTGTTATCACCTGACACATTTACACTTACATTTTTACCCAACAGAAATGTCTACATAAGTGCACCAAGAGACATATATAAGAATGTTAGAGTAGCCGTATTTATAATAGAAAAAAAACACCGGAAAACGACCCAAATGGTCATCAACAGTGGAATGTCTAAATAAAGGATGGTTTACTTATTCGTACAGTGGAAAACTGCACAGGAACAAGAATGGACAACAACATGGATGAATCTCATAAACATATAAGAGGCAAAGCACATGCATGAAGTAAAATGCATACTGCATGACTTTCCTTGTAAAGTTTTCAAACATGATTAAAGCTTAGCTATGATATGTGAAGTGCAGGTAGTGTTTTCCAACTCAGGGAAGAGAAACTAGATTGTGGAAGGGAAGGGCAGAGGGGAGCCTCTGATATGTGGGGAACGCTCTCTATGTGGATGTGGGCGATGATTCCATGAGTGTGTTTTCTTGGTGACAATTCATTAAATTGAACAACATGAGTTCTTAACTTTTATATACAAACTAAATAATCCAATAAAAAGAAAGAAAAGATATCTTTAAAAACAAGCAATTAATAAAAACCTGTGGCCCCTGGTTCCCAGAGTAACATCTGGTGCCCTTTTCCAAATAGTAGCAATATTTGTACCAGGTTGGAAACTCTACTGAACTAAAATATCTGCTTTCACTAAACTCCTTCGGCAAGTTTGCACATGTTTTCCCAGTGTTAATATTTTATATTTTCCTGGGGTGCTGGAGGGCAGAAGGAAGCAGATGGACAGAAAGCCTGAAAGATTGCATCGTGTGAGCTGTATAGAGGAGAACTCCCTCTTGACTGTTTAAGAGCTGTGTTTATAAAGGATTTAAGTTAAAATGCATTGGGTATGTTAAGCAAAATGTCTTAAAATTCAATTTATAAATTAGAGTAGTATTGGTCATCTTTATAACAATATCAGCATTATTCACTTCCGTAAATTTATGTCCCCTGGAACATTATCCAAAGTGTAAGTCTCAGTTGAAATGAATTCACAGCTCATTAGCAATTGTGTTTAAAGATCTGAAGTCAACCATTGGGACTGTTTCTAATGAAATATAAAATAGAGAATACATATAAGTTCCGGGACTTCTCACTAGAATATTAGGAGTGATATTTTATAAAATTAACTTTTCCTTATTCTTTAGAACATCTTCCTCTCTGCATTTTTAAATATGGAGTGATTGGGGAATGAAAATGACCAAAAAGCTTTTCCTCCAAATCGAAAGTTGGGATCGAACTATATTGTTGTGCATTTGTTTATTTGCTTGAGGGGTTTGTGTATGTGTGTGTCTCTTATATATCTGTCTCATGAAGCCCCTGGACTGTAGGAGTTAGGATGCAAATTGCATACTATCAGATTCTTACAGAAATAGTAAATGGGAGAAGGTATGACCAATAGACATAGAAACCAAATCACATTCAGAAGGGAGTTTCTATCTTCACTTGAAATCATTGCTATGAATTTAATAACTTGTTTTATTACAGCAAAGATAGAAAATATGTAGGAGAAGATACCTTTAGATTAAAATAAACATCCCATAATGGAATGAGAATTTATTTCCTCCCAGCTTATTTGAATCTGTACACTGTAACCATTCTCTATAAACCATAACCATTTTCCATTACCTGTGGATTATTTCAAATATTTCCCTTGCCTTAAAACTCCACCTGCATTTCCACAGAAGCTCTTGTTTCTACCATCTCTGGGAAATTAGCTATAACCTGAACTGTGTCATATCTTTATCACTAATTTAACACAGAAATTGTTTTCTTTTATAGTCATCATTTCTTTCCTCCCTCCTGTCATTTGGGAGCAGGTGTTTTTGTCTTAAGTCTAGCCCCTTCCCAGGATCCCTGCGGACTCATGCACACATCACCTCCTCAGCCCTCAGCAGTCCTGACACAGCAACTATCTGCTCGCTGCTCTATATTCAACCTCACTTTCTTTGTCTCGTCATTAGCATGTGAAAATGCTTAAGAATCTCTGGTCATTAAAAAAATGCCCTTGACCTTATATATTCCTCCAGTTACCATAGGTCCCTCATTTCAAAACAAAGACTTCCTGAAAATGTGCCTACACTTGTTCTCCCCATTTTTTTCAACACAACTCCCAACTCACTCATATCTCTTATTTCTCCCAATACACAGTTCAAAAAACTGTATGTAAGGCCCTAGAGACTCCGTGAAGCATTGAATGTCCCATATCTCCTCTCACTCCAAACTTGATCCCTTTCCCCAGTGGCACAAGTTCTACCCAGTTGTGGGAGCCAGAAACGATTGCCATTAAAACAGGAGTGAACATCATCTTCCTGTTTCACCATCTACTCCTCATGGAATTCCACTGCATTTCATAGACAAGAGAAATGTCAAGGGCAATTTTAAGGCTTTTAAAATATTTTGCCAGCTGTCTGTGAAAATGTGTCATTTTATAATTATATTGGAAGTGTTCAAAGGGCTAGATTTGACAACATCACAATATTTTCATTCATTTTTTGCCTTGACCATTTTGGTGAGAGAGAATGGTATTTTACATGTCCGAATCCCAGTAAGACTTAAATCTTTTCCACACGGCTATTGTCCTTTGTGTATTTGGGGGTTTGAATTTTTATCCTTGGCCCATTTTCTTATTATTATGGCAACTTCTTGTTGGTTTATACACAATCTAACCATTTACATGATTTTAAATCTATACAGTAGATTTGTAGATCCATACAGTATTTTAAATCTACATACATATATATACACATATACAGAATATAATAAAATAAAATTAGATCAAGCTATGGTAGAAAATCACAAAATTGTCACTAATAAATTATCAGCATCATCATGCTGCCTTTAGGCTGGGCAGAGAACTACAGGGACGATGAGTGATGGTCTTACTCAGACTAAAGGAAAACCTTGAGCATTTCACCAGTTTGTACTAGGACGGACACTATGTTGCTTCGCAATGAAGCTCCGAGTTACTGACTTTAGTCAGTCTTGAAGGCCAGGAGATTGCGGTCTTAAGTTATAGGGAACTAGGAGGTGATTCCAATGTCTCCAGCTTGGGTGGATCTCTCCCTTTGATGAGTGTCCCTTTGCTCTTCGTCCTGGACTGGGTCAGTGACCATACTGGATGGTGGGGAGCAGAAATGAGCAGTACACTGTCTCACAGTCCCTCATGCCCATGAGAAGCAAATGTTTACACTTTACTTACCACAGAGCTCCTGAGACTCCTGGAGAGAAAGAAGTTTCTTGGGACCACTGCTTCACTGGGCACCTCCCAGTAGGAGGAAAGCAGCAGCTTGGAGAAGCAGAAACCACAAGAGCACCTTCTCCCTGACACTCCTTCTCCTATCAGACAATGCAAGCCAAAACCACAGTTTGAGCAACTGGGAAATCTAAGGTCATACTTGGGATTATGATCTGCCCAAATGGCTTATTTTAGCGAGGCAGATACACCTGCAGCTCCTGGGGGGCGTATGCCAGAGTGGACGGTCATTGTTATTTTATTTCAAATCCCACTAACATCACGACTATAAGGGCAAAAGTAGAGACACAAAATCCTCCACTTCGGTGCTCTCTCTATATTCCACCTCCTCCGCTCTCACAGATGATCCCTAGGAAAAAGGAAGCAGGTATGAATAAAAAGGAAAGTCCAAATGCAAAAAGTTACTCAGGTCTGAATCATGTCATTTTCCAAATGGCGAGAACTGCTGAACTCACTGGGATACAGAAGCCATCTGATGAGTTCCTCCGTGGTGGTAGCACAAAGAACCCTGATAACATGTTTGGTTGATGAGTTGAGATATTAAACACTTATAATGGTTTATATTCATACAGAGCAATTCATACTGGCTTCTCATGAAGTCTGATTACTCAGATGAGAGAGAGGGAGAAGTTTTGTCATCAAGCAATTACTGTCAAATATTACAATTGCCAAAATAGAAAATTCAGGTAAAAAATGACCTCCATTTCATGTCGCAGTTATCAATGTTCACTGATCCTTGCACTTTTCCTTTAGGGGGACTAAATGAAAAATCATTCAGTCTAGCCACTTGACAATAAAGATAACTATAACAATACTAGTCCTTTCTAATTTTGGCATGTCATTTCTTTCTTGATTTCTCAAAAAAGACAATAGGGAGGAAACTTTATCTGCTTCTAATGTCTCTTTTCTTTTTACCACACTTATAATCATAATAACCAATGGGACACATCGAGACTGTTATCTCAATAGAAAATAAGATGTATATCTGTCTAGGTGTGTGCGTGTGCATGAAATATGAAAGGTTAAATGCAATCAGGGTGAGTGTAGAGGAAGCATGAGCAGACAGTGACTGCCCTGTATCAGTCTAGCTCTGTGTTTTCTTCTTGTTTTATCTCCTAAGAAGTGTCCGTGGTCACATTC
>PVKM010051591.1:0-10437 GCA_004027735.1 Carollia perspicillata
TATTTAAATAATTGCATTCACTTAAAAACCAAAAACTGAACAGACACATATAAAGAAGAAAAAATAATGGCCCACTGTGGATGGCTCATTGAAGACAGGTGAGAACCAGATTATAGAGGGCTTTATAAACCATAGAAGAGGGACTACTTTTAAGGGTTACAGGAAACCATGGAAAAGTTTTAAACCAAGGCAGTACATGATCTGTTTTTTTTTTTTTTTTTTTTTTGAAAAACAACCCTGGTTACAGTGTGGGAAATGATATGGAGTCCACAGGAGTGGCTGTGGGGAGACTGGATGGGTAGTGATGACCGCAGTTCAGGAGAAAGAGGTGGCTTTGGTTGGTGGCAGAGGGCATCATGAAAAATGGGCAGATTTGAGGTATTCAGTAGTTAGAATGACCAGGTCTTCATGACTGGCTGTAGACTAGGGATTTTAGGATAAGTAGATGGGTGGTTATGAAACCAAAACTCAGCTTCCGTTGCCTGCTGCAATGAAAACCATCATGAGAGAAGTGCTGGTGCAAACTAGGTTTAGTTGGGTGCCATGACCTGGGAGAATGTCAGGCTCCGTCTCAAAGACCATTCCCCCTTCCTCCTTAAGCCCGTTGTTCTTATAGGGATAAGGAGGGCAGGGGAGGGTTCTTTTTTTCCCTACCCAAATATCTTGTTTGCTTTTAGCACACTGGGGGCCTATCCATTCATCTTTCTAGCTTTTGGGTGCCCAGGTAATAACCATCCCTCCCTGGTGCTTCCTGACTGTCTACCATGTGGGGAGGAGTTGCTGCAGGTCCTACCATGTGGAAGCCTGGAGATGCCCTGCCACCCTCGGTCTGCCTCTGGGTGCTGGACATAGCACCACACATCCTGGGGAGCTGGTTGGAGTCCCCAGGGCACCCCTGGATACCAGAGCACATATGTCCTCTCTGAGGTCTTGTGGCCCCCACATCCCGAGGTCTGCCCCTTCTAAGCAGCCAGCCCCAAGCTCACCCTGCTGCCAGCTGCCAGCACTCCAACTGACTGTCTCTGGTAACAGAGGTGTTATGTGCTAAAACAGAAAATACTGGTAGAACATCTGATTTTTTTCTGAGATGTCATTTGACCACCATCTAATTAATCAATAAAAATCCTTGTTAATAGAATTTCTTTTATACCTTAAAATTGCAGTTCAAAAAGGCTACACTCTAGCCTGAAGTACTGTTCTTCCAGTCTTTTCCCATCACAAGCCTAAGCTTAATCTGTTTCCTCCAAGAAATCCTTTTTATTTTTTCTGCTGGAAATCTGTCCTTCCTTTGTTCTCCCAAGGCACCACCTCTACACCTTTGGTTTAGCTGCTGTCACACTCTGTTGTTATTTTTGGATTTGTATCTAGTGCCTTGACCAGACTATAATCCTCTCGAATTACACTTGAATAAATATAGGCTGAATAAACACTTGAATTAATAGATTTGAATTTCCACTTTCCTTCCATTTCACTGCAAGTATGATGGCTTTCCAATTTAAAAAGGGAAATTTCAACATTGTAAATTAGAAACTTAAGCCAAAGATGGGAAGAGGAGGGGATCAGGAGCCACAAAGTGCTCTTATCTACAATAATTTAAAATCGAGCTCCAGACCCGTTACTTTAGAGACCAGTGAAACGACTTTAGCTGTGATCTTGGAACTACTACTAATAATCTTTTAGAAGTCATACAGAGTGTCAGTAACCGCAAATGAATGTAAATAAGAGAATGCCATAATTCTAATTAGGAAAGAATGGTAGGTTCAACAAACAATAAATCACCAATTTTTATTTAAGTTGCAGAAATAAATTGATTAATTACCCCATTTATTTCTTCTTTGAAAATATATTGACTGCTGAGGATACAAAGATGAGTAAGAAGGAAGTCACAGCCTCTTGAAAAGAGACACAGACATGAAAAAAGATACAGTGTGATCTATATTATAATAGCAGTGTATGTATACTGCTAGGTAATATAAATGAGAGAGAAATTAATTGGTGTCAGAGCATGTGGCCAGGAAAGTGGCATTTCAGTTACTCTTTAAATAGCGAGTAGGAATTCCCCAGTAATCAAACAGGAAAGAGCATCACAAACATGCAAAAATGGGTAATTAAGTCATCAGAGGGTCACACTGCCTGTCTGAGTGGGTGGGGCAGAGGATGTATGGAAAAAAATGACCTGGGTTAAGCCCTCAAAGGATCTGGCCTAGGAGCCATAAGAGATTGGAGTTTGATCTTGTACAAAATTTTAGAGCTTATTTTAAAAACACAGGGTTTACAAATGTGCAGGAAAAATATGTAGTGATGGATAAGAATATAGTGATGTGTGTGAGAACCTGTAGTGTCTGGCGCAGAGGAATGTTCAGTAGGTATTGAATGAATAAAATTACATTCATAAAGAAGTTTTTTTGATAGCCACAATTTATGCTATTTATGATATAAAAGAAATCTATATAAATCAATAGCTTTTATATATGCCAGATATGAACAACTAGAAACTATAACAGAAATAATGTCCTTCCTAATACTAACAAAGCATAACCTAGCTTGTAAAAAATGACTTAGAACCCAGAGGAGTAAAACAAAATATTGATGACTGGTATAAAAGATGACTTGACTATTTGAAAAAACATGCCTTGCCATTGGGTTTGAACACTTAACACTTAGAAGATGTCAATTTTTACAGTGTATTTAGCATTCACTTATTTATTTTTATATTTAGTATTTTAATGTTATTTCAATGAAAAGCTCGATGATGTTTCTTTTTTCTATGCAGGAAGAAAAAGTTTAAACTTCTTCTGGAGGAGTAGTAAGATAAAAATATCCAAAGATGCCTCGGCTGGTGTGGCTCAGTGGATTGAGCGCTGGTCTGTGAACCAAAGGTTCGCTGGTTGCATTCCCAGCCTGGATTACTGGCCGGGTCCTCAGTAAGGGGTTCATGAGAGGCAACCACATAGTGATGTTTCTCTCCCTCTCTTCCCCCTGTCTAAAAATAAATAAAATCTAAAAAAAAAAATTAAAATATCCAAAGCCAATTAAAAAAACAAAATAAAACCTGATGAGAACCATTTGTCTTAGTATTATAAGATATTACAAAGCTATGATAACTGAAATAGTGTGGTACCAGAAAAAAATTGGACACAAAGATAACTGGAATGTTATAAAGAACTCAGATATAAACTTTACTTTATAAATAAGAAGTCATAGAATATTAATGTGAAAAAATAGTTCATTCTGTAAATGATACTGGCAAAGATTTTGGCCAATAGAAGCTTATTTACCAAAGCATCTAACTACCAGATTTCATATAATAGTTATTTTCAATGTGATTATTGATTGTAAAATAACATAGTTGTAATTATTGAAGAAAGACCCTTGTTACAATGTATAAGCTTTGAATTATAGGGTTAGAAAAACCTGGTTGGCGATTTTACAAAATATATAATTTGTAATGGTTCTTGGTAGTACCTATATTTTAGCAGACACTAGCTTAATTTATTGAAATGAATTATGTAACTACATATAATGTGCCGATTTATAAAGTATGTATTCTTTTGGGTAAATATTATTAAGTTAAATTCTTGATTCATGAGTATACCTTGATGTACTCTATTTGGAGCAAACAGATCCACATTGGACCTCATATTCACATTCCAATGAAAGGACAGACAGAGAATGCCAGATTGTGTGCAAAGGAAGAGCCAACTTCATGCTGTCTACAAGAAGCACATTTTAAATATAAAGAGAAGGATAGCGTAAAAGTTAAAGGATTGGAAAGAGATATACCATGTGAATACTAATGAAAAGAAAACAAGGCTTGCTATATTAATATGAAGATAGAATTCAGAAAAAAGAATGTGGAGACAATAAAGATAAACAATAGATAAAAATCAATAAACTTGATAAATCTGGAGCTGGTAATGGTAAAGAATAAAAGAAGAAAGTTACAAATTATCAATATAAGAAACAAAAAAAAGGAGCTCTCACTATAGATCCTATAAACATTAACATAAGCCTGGCTGGTGTGGCTCAGTGGATTGAGCGCAGACTGTGAACCAAAGGATCTTTGGTTTGATTCCCAGTCAGGGTGCATACCTGGGTTACAGGTCGGGTCCCCAGTGCATGAGAGGCAACCACACATTGGTGTTCCTCTCCCTCTCTTTCTCTTTCCCTTCTCCTCTCTCTAACAAAATAAAATCTTTAAAAAAACATTAACATAAGAAAATATTACGAGTAAAATTATGACAATAAATTTGACAACTTAGGTAAAATGGACAATTCCTGAAAGAAACAAATTACCAAAATAGACTCAAGAAGAAGTTAAAAACTTGAATAACTTTTATATCTATTTGAAAAATAGAATTTTTACTTAAAAAATCTTCCCATAAAAAATGTCCAGCCAATATAGCTCTCACTGGTCAATTCTATCAATTATTTAAGGAATTAAAAATACCAATTCTATGTGAATTCTTTGAGATGGAAAATTGGCAGACATAGTCCATAATTCAGTTTTATGAGGCCAAGGTAGAGAGATAGCATGTTCATGAATTAAAAGGCTCCATATTTTAAAAATATAAGTTATTCCCAAACTAACCTATACATATAATTCAATCCCAATAAAAATTACAGCTGAATTTTTCTTGTGTGTGGTAAAAATTGACAAAATGATTTCAAAGTTTGTATGGAAAGGCAGAAGACCTAGAGTATTTAGAACAATTTCAACAAAGCAAAGTTGGGACTTTGAATTTACTGAAGCTGAAGTTATCAAGAGTGCGGTTTTGTCTAAGTATAAACATAAAGGTCAATGGAACAGAACAGTGATGTTCAGAAATATGATAACACCCATATGGTAGTTAATGTTCTATAACAGTGACATGGGCATTCCATGGGGGAAAGCATAATAGCCTTATGAAAAATATTGCCAGAACAATTGTTTATCTTCATTAAAAAAGTTGATTCTTATCTCTTGCCATTCAGATAATGCAAAATGAATCATAGTGCTAAATATAACAAGTAAAACTACAAAAGTTTCCCCAAAATAACAAAGCGTTTATAACCTTTGGATAAATGTAGGTTTCTTAGAGGGGACACAATATACATAAATATAAAAGGAACAAAGGAAGAATTAGAATTTATAAAAATAAAAAAAAACTTTTGTTAATTGCAAGACAAACTTAAGAAATTAAAAGGGCAAGCCTTTGGGAGCAGTATTTGTGATATACCTGGTATGAGACATATACAGAATGTACAAAGATGCTTTACATCTTAATAAAATTAAGAAAAAATAAATAAAACAGAGAAAAGATTTGAACAGATACTTCATTAAAGAATGTATACAAGTGGTTATTAAAAACATGAAAAGGAATTCAGCATTATCAGTTATCAGGGTAATGTGAATTAAAACTACAGTCTGATGCCACTATACATGTTAGAATGTCTAAATTTTAAAATACTGTAACAAAAGCACATGTTAATAAAAACAAATAGCAGGAACTTTCATATGTTGGTGGTGGGAGTGTAAAATGGTACAAGCTGGGAAAAGTTTGGTAGTAACTTATAAAGTTGAATAGGTACTTACAATGTGATGATGCACCATTCCCATTTCAGGTATTTAAATATCCAACAGAAATAAAAACATACGGTAACAGACTTGTGCACAAACTCTCATGCCAACTCTTCATAATAACCCCAAACTAAAACAAACCTAATGTCATTAAACAGGTAAGTGGATAAATTTTGATACATTTGCACAACGTCATACTACTCAGCAATAAAAACATGAATGATGGACACATGCGATGATGTGTATGAACCTCAAAAATATGCTGAGTACCAGAAGCCAGACGTGAAAGAGTAAACACTGTATACTTCCATATAGCCTCAACTTCAAATATCCAATAAATGTTAAATTAGTCATTTTTCAAAATTTTGTGAAAACCAAGTGGAAGTCTTTTTTTTTCCTTTCTTTTTCTTTTTCTTTTAAATTTAAAATCATCTTTATTTTTTTATTGTTATTCAAGTACAGTTGTCTCCATTTTCGTCCCACCACTTCCCCCCACCCCAGCCATCTCCACCTCCCACCCTCGGTCCTACCCACCCTTTGGCTTTGTCCACGTGTTCTTTACACCTGTTCCCGACAACCCTTCCCTTTCCCCTGCATTATCCCTTTCCACCTCCCCTCTGGTTGCTGTCAGTTTGTTCTTTATTCCACTGTCTCTGGTTATATTTTGCTTGCTTGTTATGTTGATTAGGTTCCACTTATAGGTGAAATCATATTGTATTTGTCTTTCACTGCTTGGCTTATTTCGCTCATCATAATGCTCTCCAGTTCCGTCCATGCTGTTTGGAAGGGTAGTAGTTCCTTTTTTCTGCTGCATAGTATGCCAGCATGTAAATGTACCATAGTTTTTTGATCCATTCATTTAGTGATTGGGCTCTTAGGTTACTTCCAGAACTTGGCTATTGTAAATTGTGCTGCTATGAACATTGGGGTGCATAGGTTCTTTCAAATTGGTGTTTTAGGATTCTTAGGGTGTAGTCCCATCAGTGGAATTGCTGGGTCAAAAGCAGTTCCATTTTAGTTTTCTGAGGAAATTCCATACTGTTTGCCACAGTGGCTGCACCAGTCTGCATTCCCCCTAACAGTGGACTAGGGTTCCCGTTCCTCCACAGCCTTGCCATTACATGTTGGTCGTTGATTTATTTATGATGGTCATTCTGACTGGTGAGAAGTGGTATCTCATTGTGGTTTTAATTTGCATCTCTTTGACGGTTAGTGATACTGAGCATAATTTCATATGTCTCTGGGCCCTCTGTATGTCCTCCTTGGAGAAGTGTCTGTTTAGGTCCTTTGTCTATTTTTAAATTGGGTTGGTTGTCTTCCTGGAGTGGAATTGTGTGAGTTCTTTATGTATTTTGGAGATCAAACCCTTGTCTGAAGTATCATTGGAAAATATATTTTCATTTATGGTTGGTTCCCTTTTCATTTTGCTGATGTTTTCTTTAGCTGTGCAGAAGCTTTTTATTTTGATGAAGTCCCATTTGTTTATTCTTTCCTTTATGTCCCTTGCTGTAGGGGATGTATCAGTGAAAATATTGCCATGTGGAATATCTGAGATTTTCCTCCCTATGTTCTCCTCTAATCAAAGTAAATCTTACTTAGAACCTCAGTAATTAAGCTACATAATAGTAGATCTGTTCTGTAGATGGCAAAATCTGGACTGTGTCTGCCTACCCCAACTGTTTTTGGCACTTGGCAGTGGGTTTTGCAGAGGGAACTTGGAAACCTATGAGTTGGAGAGCACAGTTTGAAAAATCACTCCATTGAACTAGTCATTGCAATCTATACAACGGCATATGTTATTTGCAAAGAATATTTGGAGGTATGAGAAAATCTTTATGACAAATTTTAAACAAAATATAGAATAAAAATTGTAACTGTAATTTTATGATCTCAACTCTGTGAACTATATCTGGAAAGAATAGATGGAAAAATAATGAATGAATATAAATTCTTTTGTAAAAAAAAGTTATGATATCTGGGCAATAAGATTATGAGTAATTTTAGTTTCACTTTATACTTTTTTTTAAAAGTTCAAGCTTTTAATGAGAAATGTGTATTGTTTTTATTTTGAGAAAAAAAGTGTGTGGATACGAGGAGGAACCCCCTCAAAAAACCAGAATTATCTTCTGGAGGGCTAGCCCCTTGTAGCACTGGATTCCTCCACCTAGTGACTATTCTAGGAACCCACCTGTATCAGGGTACCAACTGGCGTTGTTGTGAGAGGTTGCATAAGACTTCAGTGAAGTTTTTTGAAGACTCTTTAAACACATTTGCCCATTTTATGAGGGGTGATTTATGGGTACACCCACTCACACTGTGCTGAGTGTTCAGCAGTTTTTGACCAAAAACAGCATGACCCCCATGCCTTACCCTCCCTGTTTACCTAATTTCACCCTGAGTGGCTTTTTTTTTTTCCTGGATGAAAAAAGTCCTCAAAGAGAAACATTTTGCCAATGTTGAAGAAGTGAGACAAAAAATGGCAGAAGCACTAAAAGATATCAAAATTGACAAGTTCGAAAACCATTTTGAGAAGTGGAAATAAGTCTCAATAGCTGTATTGTATCAAATGGAGAGTACTTTGAAAGTGACTCAAGTTTAAACATCTAAGAATACATACACAATATTTTATAAATACATTCTGGGTTTTTTTGGTCACCCTCTTGTATGTGTGTGTTTGTGTCTGTTTAAAATCTGTCTTGCCAAACAGACCTCATTTTTTTTTCTTTTTAAATATGTTGGTGAGTTAGTGGAAATGCTGTGGTCCTTCCTACCAATCTTATTTGAGCCCAGTGATTAACAAAGTTTTTCATATTTTATTACAAAAAACAATAGATTGTGGGCTGGGTGAAATGTAGTTAGGGAGGGTCACTGTTGGTTGAGCATTTCACTCAGCTACAAAATTTATGGAGCACTGATGACTGCCTGGGCCCTGAAAATGTAAAATCGGTAAGACAGGGTTCCTGCCTGTAAGGATGCTCAGTTCAGGGAAGAACAAGCCTGAGTGCAAATAATCATGGTTCCATAGTGATACCCACCCACTCCAGATGTGCCAGGAACATTGAGGAATGACTGTCCCTGGGGCAACATCACAGAGAAAATAATTTATATGACCACTTTCTTTAGGGTTAGCAGCACTCTCAGTGCTTTATTTTGTTGTATCAGGCAGGAGTCATGGCTGCAAGCCACAGAGGCCAATGATGGCTAATTATGCAGAAATAAGAGTTCTATTAAAAATATATTATATAGTTGTCAGCTTGGAAAACCAGGTTTAAGACAGTTTCAAGGAACAATTTCTAAAACTTTGCTGTGGAACTGGCTCCAGTGAATAGAGCAATCACTGTGGCTGACTCTGCTGCATCAGGATTCAACTTTGCTACCACTCAGCTCATAAAACTCCACGTTTCTGCAACCAGCGTCATCAGCAAAGTGGTTGCCACACATGGCCTTCTTCGAGCTATTTCTTTGGGATTGAAGTCTTGGGTGGGAGAGTGAATGTGGTTGGTATAGGCTGGGTCACATGCTTACACTCTGTCTGTAATGAGGTAGGTTTTTGCTTTGAGTAGATAAAATTCTAAGACCAGACACTGTCCATTATAGAGCATGGTGTTCAAAATACAGTCGGTAACCAGAAAATCTGAGAATTATACACCACGCATATGTTATATCATTGAATCCTTATGACAACCCTGTGATGAATTACATTTTCTCAAATTTTAAGATAAGTAAACTAGGATTTAAGAAGTCTGAGGGTATGGTCAAGCCTTCAAAGCTAGGAAGCAGTAGAACAAGGACCCGAAGTCTGTCTGCCTCCCAAACTTGTGTACTCTCAATGGACTACAGACCATATTGTGAATGACAGAGGAGGTGACCTCTGGCAAAATCCAGAAAGCACTGTTTTCAAGATCATTGGGAAAAAGAAGGAGGAGATGATAATGGAAAAGTAGTAAAGTTTTGGGCCATAAAGAGGAGAAGCTGGGACAAATGGCCAGGCTCCACAGATTTAGGGCCCAACTGTGTTTTATGTCTGAAAGAATCCAATGTAAACAAGACTTTTAATCAGTGACTTTCCTGAGATTCACTCCCCTGATGTTGTTTTCCACTTGGGTCCCAACTCGCTCTTAGTTGTTCTGGCCATAAGTGTTTGGATTTTATAAGTCCTTGGTTCTTAACTTGTTGAAAGGTATGGGATTTGCTTCTCACACAATATTTTACATGTACAAGAGTGGGCAAAAGTAGGCTTACAGTTGTGAGTATGCTAAATAGTGTTAAGTTTTGTATTATTACTTATTAATTATTGTATTATTTGCCACACAAACAACTGCAAACTTGCTTTTGCCCACCCCTGTATAACTTCAACCTATTTACCTTCGACTATTTATTTTCAACCTTCTATCTTATAGAAGATCTCCTAAATAGGAGATCAATCCTACAGGAGCCCAATCCATAGGATTTCTATAGATTCAAGTTATGGGGAGAAAAGGAGAATTTAATTGATACAATAATATAATGAGTTGTATTTTAAAAAGAGATAAGTTTGGCAGTAGCATGGAGCACAAGTTAAGAGAGATTAAAATGAAAGAAGAAAAATAATTAGGAGGCTGTTATAAACCTCCAGCCAAGAAATGGTAAAAACTTAGCTATATAAAATTTGTTAATTGGTACTGTGAAAATTTAGATGGACTACTTCTGCCAAGAGCAGACTTAAATCCAGTTGTAGG
This sequence comes from Carollia perspicillata, assembly GCA_004027735.1. Lineage (NCBI taxonomy): Eukaryota > Metazoa > Chordata > Mammalia > Chiroptera > Phyllostomidae > Carollia > Carollia perspicillata. The sequence continues at coordinate 10,279 of PVKM010051591.1, forward strand.
ATTAAACAGGGTAAGTGAGAGTCACCTGACCTGAAGCAGTTTATGTGTGGGGCCCTGGCAGTCTGTTAACGTATACTAACAAAGTAGCCACCTTAACCTCAAAAGTCTTTTTCGGTTGAGAGAACAGAAGTACCATGTTTCCCCAGGAAAGGAAACTCT
>PVKM010051592.1:0-10402 GCA_004027735.1 Carollia perspicillata
GGGGGGGGTGGACTGGGATGGGAGTAAAAGACAGAAAACTGTACTTGAATAACAATTAAAAATAAAAAAGCAGCTTTTCCTTAACAATTGCTGGTCTTGGCTTAAGCTTCAAAACTTCTTAAATGCTTTCAAACAAGCAACAACTGACTTTAGTGTGCCCCCATCCCCAATACCTCTTGCTAAATTCCAGGCATGGCACCAGCTGCAGCCAGCCTAGATTCACAGCTTGGCTTCAACTGGGAATCTCCAAGCTTAGCACAAGTAGCAGCAATCTCATATGCTTTATACCTCAGGCAGATTGTCCCCGGGCAAAACAAAAGTTGGGGCTGAACTTGGCTTGCACTACCCAGGAAACCCTAGGGCCTGCACTCCCAGTGGACAGCTACAGATCACATCTGAGCACCACCTCCCTGTCCTTGCATAGGTGATCCTCCACAGGGGATGGAGGTTAGTGGGCAGTGATCACAGCCAGTCCTAGCAGTTGACTGGCCTGGATAAATGTTTCCCATTAATCTGCCAACAGAAACCAAGGCTCAACTACAAAAGGAGGGTGTACTCAGTCCACACGAAGAGTACACCTTGAGTACCCATCTTGGGTGATAGGGGAGGCTGTGCCACTGGACCCTACTGGACACCTACCACATTAGACCATCCTACCAAGAAACAGAGTCAAAGCATCTTTACCTAATACATAGAAACAAACACAGGCAGGCTGCCAATATGAGGAGACAAAGGAACGTGGCCCAAATGAAATAACAGATAAAAACTCAAAAAAAAAAAAAAAAGGGAGAGAGAGAGAGCTAAACAAAATGGAGATAAGCAATCTATCAGATGCAGAGTTCAAAATACTGGTTACAAGGATGCTCACAAACTTAGGACCTCATCAGCATAAAAAGACCCACTCAGAAAACAAGGATACACTAGTTAAAATAAAGAGCAGTTTACAGGGAAACAACAGTAGAGTAGATAAAGCTGAGAATCAAATCAATGATTTGCAACATAAGGAAGCAAAAAATAACCAATCAGAGCAAGAAGAAAAAAGAAGCCAAAAATGAGGATAGTATAAGCAGCCTCTGGGACATATTCAAGCTTTCCAACATTTGCATCATAACGATGCCAGAAGGAGAAGAGAAAGAGCAAGGAATTGGAAATCTATCTGAAAATATAATGGGAGAAAATTTCCCTAATTTGCTGAAGGAAATAGACATGAAAGTCCAGGGAGCACAGAGAGTCCCAAACTAGATGAATGCAAAAAGTCCCACACCAAGAGACATCATAATGGAAATGGTGAAGGTTAAAGATAAAGAGAGAATCTTAAAAGCTACAAGAGAAAAGCAGTTTGTTACCTACAGGGAAGTTCCCATAAGACTGTTGGCTGATTTTTAAAAGAAATTTTGCAGGCTAGAGGGAACTGGTAAGAAATATTCAAAGTCATGAAAAGGAGGGAACTACAGCCAAGATTGCTCTACGCAGCCAAGATGAAGGCATTGATAAGTGAAATGAAGAAAAATGCACAGAGAACCAATAGTGATGGGAAGAAAACGGGGACTCAAATTAATGGAGTGGACCAGAAAAAAAAATCCCATCAGAAAAGAATGAAGAAATAAGAATTCAAAAAAATGAGGAGAGGCTTAGGAACCTCCAGGACATCTTTCAATGTTCTAATATCTGAATTATAGGGGTACCAGAAGGGGAAGAGGAAGAGAAACAAGTGGAAAACTTATTTCAACAAATAACAAAGGGGAACTTCCCCAATCTGGCAAAGGAAATAGACGTCCAGGAAGTCCAGGAAGCTCAGAGAGTTCCACAGAAGGTGGATCCAAGGAGGAACACACCAAGGCACATCATAATTACATTAGCCAAGATTAAAATGAAGGAGAGAATTCTAGAAGCAGCAAGAGATAAGGGGACAATCCCTTACGAAGGAGTTCCCATCAGACTGTCAGCTGATTTCTCAAAAGAGACCTTACAGGTAAGAAGGGGCTGGAAAGAAGTATTCCAAGTCATGAAAGGCAAGGACCTACATCCCAGATTGCTCTATCCAGCAAAGGTTTCATTTAGAATGGAAGGGCAGATAATGTGCTTCTTAGATAAGGTCAAGTTCAAGGAGTTCATCATCACCAAGCCCTTATTATATGAAATGTTAAAGGGACTTATCTAAGAAGAAGATAAAAAATATTAACAGTGAAAAGACAGCAAACTCACAGTTATTAACAACCACACCTAAAACAATAGCAGACTAAGTGGACACCTAAAAGAGGAGCAAAGCCACAGAAATGGAGATCACCTGGAAGGTTATCAACAGGGGAGTGGGAGGAGGCAGAGGAGGAGATGGGATAAGCATAGACAGTGGGGAGAAAATAGACAGGGAGAGGGCAAGAGTAGTGTGGGAAATGTAGAAGCTAAAGAACTTATGACACATGGACATGAACTAAAGTGGGGGAGTGTGGGTGGGAGGGGTTGTGCAAGGGGGAGGGGAATGAAGGGGGGAAACGGGAAAACTGTAATGGCATAATCAATAAAATATATTTTTAAAAAAGATATCAGTTGGAATTAAAGTGCAGATAAAGAGCTTCCCAGACAAGAAAAAACTAAAGGAGTTTGTCATCACCAAGCCACATGAACAATGGTTGGGGGATTTCCTGAGGGGCAGGTACTTGGTGGAGGGGGCAAGGGAGGAAAATTGGGACAACTGTCATAACAGAATCAATAAAGTATAAGAAAAAAACAAACAAAAAACCCAAGTACTTCAATGGCTTAAAGAAATTTATTTCTCTCTCAAATATGCTGAGTGCGTAATTCAAATTTACAGGGCTACTCTGTCCCATGTTGTCATCCAGGGGCTTAGGTTCAATCTATTTTATTTTTCCATCACCCCTTGAGCTTTGGCCTTAGCAGCATAGTTGCAGCCAGGTCAGATTCATTTGTGTGTCAGCTCATGGGATGGGCAAGGTCACAGAACAGCACTTGGCAAAATTTTACAGGCCAGGGCTTGGAAGTAGCACACATCACTTCCACTCATGTGCCATTAGTGAAAACAGTCATACCACCACTATAATTACACAGGTTCTTAGGATTAAAAAAGGGAATTTTTAGCTGGGCAACTATGTCCCTGCTACAATTCTATTATTATAGAAAAAGAGGAGAATAGATTTTCAAGGGCAGTTTGCCACATGTAATTATGTGTGTACTCGGGCCAAGATGACACATTTACCTTCTTTGTTCTCCCTGATCTGTGTTACAGAAGTCATTAACTCAAATGCTTATAGGAACCAGGCAGGTAAAATAGTGAAATAGCCCCATTTAGCCAGAGAGCATGTGACCTATACCAAAGAAGTTGTCCCCACTTGTCTGTAGCCAATTGTTGCCATCTGAGATGTTTAGGCTCAGGGACCTTGGCACCCTAAAAGAAGCATCCACTGGTGGTGTCCAATCTTGCAAATGTGGGTTCCAGTCAGGTGTGCAGCAGAGGTGCAGAGTTACAGTAAGTCTTGGTACATGAGTTTTCCCTAAGCTCCTGAGTATGCTGAGGTTATAGGACAAGATCTAGACATTTTCCATTCCTCTTACCACCTCCGACACATACACTCCTGAGGTATTCTTATAAGAACAAGTGAATTTTCAAATATGGAAATGATGCTCCCAATGGCTGGATACATGCTGAGTTCATGGCCTATTAGAAAGAGGTGGTAGTAGCCTATATGATACCTCTAGAAATTAGAAATCTTAAGCAATGTAGAGATTTCTAAATTAAGATTAGAAAAAGATGAATCTTTGGGGCAGAAAAATTAGAAAAAGATGTAAAAATCCCCAGTGGATGCAGCTCTGTGCATGGCACACAGCTTGATAAACAGTGGATGAACTGAATTTCAGTCCCACACCACCTTGGCCTGGAACATTTATGCGGGGCACAAACCTGCTGCCCTTCTGCCTGCTGCCATACCTAATAGAACCTTAACTGTCCTGCCTGCTGTTATTGCTGCCTGTGGTCACCAGAGGGCAGAAAACTGTATAAATTCTATCTACCTTTAGGTGTCCAAGGGAGAATCCATTGTACCAGATGTGTGTCAGCCTCCACTTCAGATAAAATCTGTCAGCTCCCAGAGGCTCCCGGGCTCAGCTGATCAGGGAAATTTATTGCACATTGATCTCTTTGAGACTTTGAAAAACTGTGTTCCCAATTTGTTTCATCCTACCCGTGGCACCTATTTAAGGAAAGAAAACAAATCCAGTTTCCTGCAGACTTGATTATATCTTAGGAGGTAGAGCCGTGAGATGTTTCTTAAAGCAGTTTGGAAATATGAAAATATCTAGCATAGTGCACATAAAAATTCCAGCATAATTGTTATATAATCTTGTTTTCAGGAAGGGTCCTACTGTATTACCTTTCTGCCAGCTAAGAGACAAAGAATATAATGTATGCAGTATTCCCTTAGGTCCCTTAACACACAGTGTTTCCAGTCATAATCATATCTGAACAACCTGAGTCTAATGGGTTTCCTTGTTAACCTCTTAGGTGACAGCACCAATAGTGATGAGGGGACAGGTCAATTGATTGTGAGAATAGTTGTGCAGCCTCCTTGCCTGGCATTGAAGGCAAGGCAGTATAAAGTCAGCTCTCTGTATCTGTGGGTTTTGCATTTGTGGATTCAACCAACTGCAATCAAAAACAACATTTTAGATCCACAGTTGGGAATCTGTGAATGTGAGTGGCTGACTGTATGCATTATTCTACACCATTTTATATAAGGGACTTCAGCATGTGTGGATTTGGGTATTCAGTGGGCTCTCTGGTTATTTCTAGCCTTAGTGAACAGGTCAGCTCAGTTGAAGGGAATGGGCAGAAGGTGAGTATGTGATGCTGTGGGGAAACTAACAGAATCTGAGAGGGATTGCTGAGACCCAGATGGAGGAACATGGGTAAAATGAGTCTGGAAGCAGGAGAGAAGCGGGAGCATTAGGAGCCTATGTGCTGAGTCAAAAGAGCCTGAGACAACCACAGTGCATGGAAACAAGCCTGCTGAAGTGGAGCTGAAGAAGGCTAATCAGGAACATGGGCATCCAGTGGCCCCAGCTGGGTTGTTACATGCTTGTATTTCTCGGGACCTACTAGTTAATGGGGCCAAGATGGGGAAAATGTAGTGAAGCAGGAATTCAGTACCTTTCTTCTAGGCTATAATAGCCACTGCTTACACTGTGTACAGGGAGTAGTGGACTTGTCCTGTCTTGTTTCCTGGCAAGGTGTTCTACATGTCTTCTCAGGATAGATGCACTTCCATGGGCAGCCTGGTACCATGCATAGCTTTTCAAAAACAGATTTTATTTATTTATTTTTAGAGACATGGGAAGGGATGGAGAAAGAGTGAGAGAGAAACATCAATATGAGAAACACTAGCCAGTTGCGTCTTGTATATGTCCAGACCCAGGGACAGAACTTGCAACTTAGGTATGCGACCTAGGTTTTGAACTGGTAGCCCTTCTCTTTGCAGAATGACACCCCACCAACTGAGCTACTCCAGTCATGGCCTGAATAGCTTTTATTAAGAACATGTGTACCCTGGCTGGTGTAGCTCAGTGGATTCAGCGCAGGCCTGTAAACCAAAGGGCCACCGGTTCAATTCCAAATCAGGGCACACCCCTGGGTTGTGGACTGGCTCCCCCCACCCTTAGTAGGGGGCTTGCAAGAGGCAACCACACATTGATGTTTTCCTCTCTTTCTCCCTCCCTTCCCCTCTCTCTAAAAATAAATAAAATCTTTTTAAAAAAATCACATATGTTATGAGCTTAAAACCATTAACACAGAAAAGAATTTTTTGCAGCCAAGTCTGGTGTGAAGCTTCTGATGAAGCCTGGCTTTATAAGAGATGGCAGGTGTTGGGGACTGCTTTGTGTGGTTTTGGAGATTGTAGCCCCCCCTGCCCTGAGAGCAAGCTCTGAAAGGGGCTGGTAAGTCTCCCTGGAAAATCAGGTCATAACGCAAGTGGCAGGCATGACTAGATTCTAACACTGAGGGTCCCATGGGAATCAGGCATAAAATGTACATTTTTGTCCTCTGAAGCCAGCTCTGCTCAGTGATAGCCATTAGTATAACCCAGATGTTTGAGTTTAAGGCATAAGGAGTGAAACTCCCTACTTCATGATATATGCCTTTACAGCCATCTGGCGCCTGCATGTGTCCCAGACCCCAACCTGAAAAGATTTCTGTGTCTCTTTAACTGTTATCTATAGATAGTGTTAGTGTTTTGTGACTATAGCCTAGTGGACATTGATAAGCTATGCGTGTGTGCTGTATCCCTCTGCACTTCTCAACCCGGATAAAAAGCCACATCGGAGAAGGGCTCAGGGAATTCTCCACCAGCGGGAACTGCTACCTCTTTTCCCAAGGGAGCAACAATATTGCACATGGGATGACTCTATTGCCATCTGCAGTGGCCCTGGAAAATCTTGAGGGCCAAAACTACCCTCAGGTAGGATTTGCTGGTTATATTTCTTCATTCCTAAACAAGTCCAGTGACAGCTTTAGGGAAATTGAGAAGATGGGGGTTGTGGTCTAGGAAATGGGAAGGAGAGTAGATTTTCTCATGTATCATATTTTCTTACAGTGTCACGGTATATCTAGGGACACAGGTGTCATTAAGTATTTCTTCTCTTCATTGGGTGCACTGAAGAACCATAGAGGGACTAAAGAGGCTAACAGAAGCTTTGGCTTTATTTTGAAAGAATCTTGTGCAAAAGAGTGATCACTCTGCAGGAAAAGTAGCTAACAGGATGGCTTGTTGAATGGGTTTCTTTTCTGTGGTACATGAAAACACTGGCTTTATTTCATTTTAACCCACTGAAATGGTTTATCTCATTATGACCTCATCTTCTTTCCTTCCCATTTCCAAGTAGACCCTTCTCAAGTTCCCCTATCAGTAACTGTTTTTTACTTCCTTGTAGAAATTTCCACCCAGCAGCTGCCACATTTCACTTTGGTAAAAGGAGTAACCAAGACCATTCTTGGCTCAAACCTTAAACTTCCACAAACCTTAATTCCCCTCCTTGTCAGAGGATCAGAGCTATTTGGGGTCCCCTCTCCCTAAGGACCTATGTTTCTGCAACTGATGGGAACCCTTAAAGAGGGGCTTGCTTGCATGGAACTTGGTTCCTCTTTCCACCCAAGAAAATCCAGGCAAGTTTTAGTCACTCACTGATAACATGATAAGTAAGAAGCAGATGTGGTATTTGAACAGAGGATCTTTTGACTACAAATCTAGCCCTTGTTCTAACACATTGAAAAGCATTATAAACAATAGAAACTCAATTAATGTTCATTGACAGGCAGTATTTATAGCACTGTGGTTAAGATTTAAGCTTCTGATAACTAGGTTACTTTTATTTTTTATGTGCAGTAAAATATACCAGTCAGTAGCATTAGGCATATTTGTAATGGTGTGCAATTATTTCCAGAAATATTTCATCATTTCTAACAAAAACTCTGTACTGACAAACTGGTTTTGAATTCAGGTTCTGTCACTAAGTATTTGTGCAAATTTGTGCAAATTCCTTTGGGGTCCTCAATTGTCGAATTTATAAGATAAGAATAACAAGTGCATCTACTTCAGAGAACTGTCATTGTTTGCAGATGACATGATACTTTACATAGAAAATCCTAAAGACTCCACCAAAAAATTGCTCAACTTAATAAATAAATTAGGCAAAATAGTGGGATACAAAGTCAATATTCAGAAACCAAAGGCATTTTTGTAAACCAATAATGAAATATCAGAAACAGAAATCAGGGGGGAAACCGCATTTGATATAGCAAAAAGAAAAATAGAGTACCTAGGAATAAACCGAACCATGGAGGTAAAAGACCTGTACTCAGAAAACTACACAACACTGAAGAAAGAAATTAAGGAAGACACAAACAAATGGAAGCATGTACCATGATCATGGATTGGAAGAATTAACATCATCAAAATGTCCATACTACCCAAAGCAATTTATAGATTCAATGCAAAACTTATTAAAGTAACAATGGCATATTTCACAGATATAGAACAAACACTTCCAAAATTTATATGCAACCATAAATGACCCTGAAGAGCTGCACCAATTTTGAGACAGAAGAACAAAGTAGGGGGAATCACAATATCTGATATCAAACTATTATAAGGCCACCATAATCAAAACAGCCTGATACTGACATAAAAACATTTACGTATATCAATGGAACAGAATATAGAGCCCAGAAATAAACTCAAATCTCTATGGTCAATTAATATTTGACAAAGGGGGCAGGAGCATAAAATGGAGTAAAAATAGCCTCTTCAACAAATGGTGTTGGGAGAGCTGGACAGCTACATGCAAAAAAAAAAAAAAAAAAAAAACTGAACCTTGATCACGAACTTACACCATATACAAAATAAATTCAAGGTGCATAAAAGACTTATATATAAATTGTGACACCGTAAAAGTCCTAGAGGAGAACATAGGCAGGAAAATTCAGATATTTCATGCAACAATATTTTCACTGATATGTCCCTTAGAGCAAGGGACATAAAGGAAAGAATAAACAAATGGGACTTCATCAAAATAAAAAGTTTCTGCACAGCTAAAGAAAACAACAATTAAATGAAAAGAGAACCAACTGTATGAGAAAACATATTTGCCAATGATACCTCATATGAGGGTTTCATCTCGAAAATATATAAAAAACTCACATGACTCCATTCTATGAAGACAAGCAACCCAATTAAAAAATGGGCAAAGGACTAGGACAGACATTTCTTCAAGGAGGACATAAAAAGGGTCCAGAGACATATGAAAAGATGCTCAATATCACTAGCCATCAGAGAAATGCAAATTAAAACCACAATGAGATACCACTTTACACCGGTAAGGATGGCCATCATAAACAAAGCAACAAACAAGAAGTGTTGAAGAGGATGTGGAGAAAAGGGAACCCTAGTTCACTGTTGGTGGGGTTGCAGACTTGTACAACCACTATGGAGAACAGTATGAAACTTTCTAAGAGAACCAAAAATGGAACTGCCTTTGGACCCGGCAACTCCGCTGCTAGGATTATATCTTAAGAACCCTGAAACACCAATCCAAAAGAACCTATTCACTCCAATGTTCATAGCAGCACAATTTACAATAGCCAAGTGTTGGAAGCAACCTAAGTGCCCATCAGTAAATTAGTGGATCAGAATCCTATGGTACTGGGGGTTTCTGGCCAAGATGGAGGCATAGGTAGACATACTGTGCCTCCTCACACAATCAAAATTAAGGACAACAAAAATTTAGAAACATAAAAACAACCAGAACTGACAGAAAATTGAACTGTACAGAAGTCTGACAACCATTCATCCAGACTGATAAGAGGGGCAGAGTAGGCAACAGGCAGAGAGGGGTCACAACAGGAAAAAGTGATTGCTGGCTGACCAGGGCATGCAGGTGGCAGTTGGTAGACCCCAGGCACTCAGGTGGTGGCTGGTAGACCCCGGGCACAGGGTGGCAATGAGCAGACCCAGTGACGCACGCAAAGAAGCTGGCTGACCGCGGTCACACATTTGTGTGCAGATAAACCAGACAAAAACAGGCAGCAAGACAGACTGCACATCCCAGGGCCCCAGTGCAGGAAAATAAAGCCTAAAACCACTGACTGAAAATACTTTTGTGGGTTGCGGTGCTGGGAGAGACTCCCAGCCTCACAGGAGAGTCAGTTGGAGAGATGCACAGGGTTCTAGAACATACACAAGCCCACCCACCCAGGAACCAGCACAAGAAGGGCCCAATTTGCTAGTGGGAAGTGGCACAGGGGACTGAAATCTGAGAGAGAGCAGAGCGAGTGCCACTGTTCCCTCTCTGACCCCTCCCCCACGCATAGTGTCACAACCCAGCAACATGGGTTGCCCCACCATGGAGAACACCTAAGACTCCACCCCTCCGCACATAACAGGTGCGATCAGACCCCCAAAAATGGCTCAAATGGAAGAATAGGTCACAGCCCCAGAGCCAATACATCTAAGCCACCAAGAGATAGCCAACCTATTGGATGCACAGTTCAAATCACAGGTAATCACGATGGTCACAGAATTGGTTGACTTTGGTCGCAAATTAGATGGAAAAATGAAGGCTACACTAAGTGAAATGAAGGAAAATGCATAGGGAACCAACAGTGATGGGAAGGAAACTGGGACTCAAATCAATGGAGTGCACCAGAAGGAAGAAAGAAACAACCAAACAGAAAAGAATGAAGAAACAAGAATTCAAAAAAATGAGGAGAGGCTTAGGAACCTCCAGGACATCTTTAGATGTTCCAACATCCAAATTATAGGGGTACCAGTAGAGGAAGAGGAAGAGAAACAAGTAGAAAACTTATTTGAACAAATAATAAAAGAGAACTTCCCCAATC
>PVKM010051593.1:0-10444 GCA_004027735.1 Carollia perspicillata
GTTCTACCACATCAGAGGCAGGACTAACTAGCTAAGGGGTCACTAGATATCTCTGTGCCTCCATTTCTGTGTCTTACAATGGAGATTTTAACAGAACCTACCACACCAGCTTCCTGTGAGGCGTTGGCGAGGACAGTCTGTGTTAGGCCAGCGCCTGGCACAGTCAGTGCACAAGAGATAACCGTTACTATTAGCACGACTATTGTTAACTTTTAAAATTCACCTTCATCGTAGAGCTGAGTTTATAGACACACTTTCTGTCACACCATCACCCACAAAGTCTTCTTTGGGGTGCTTATCACAATATGCAATTATCTTCCTTTTTTGCTTACTTTTTGATCACCTGTGTTCCCCACCAAATCATAAGCCCCATCAAGGCAGACACCTCACTCCTTGCTCATTAAGTGGGACCTGGCCCATGCATGACGGGAAACTCAGAGATGTGCGGGTAATTCCTGAAGGTCCACCCAACTAGCCCACTGCACAGAGGGGAAAGTTGAGAGCCAGAGAGAAGGGACTTGCCTAATGCAGGGGTCCGTGCTCCCAGCACGAGGAGGCACACCACATCCCACCCCGTCCCCTCTCCCGAAGACAAACTCTGACTACCTCTGGTAGGGAGCCGGGGGCAGCTGGGGTCCTCATCTGTGTCCCCACACCCGCTCTCACAGGGGCTCTCCAGAGCCGGGACCTGGGGTCCCTGGAGCTGCTGCTGGTCCTGGCTACTGTCCTCGCCCGTGGGGCTGCCCAGCTCCCCCCCTGTGTCACAGGCTTCCGGAGCCAGATGCAGTGAGGACAGAGCTCCTTGGGGCTCCGAGGGGACCAGTGACTCATCGGTGAAGGTCAGCCAGGGGCCCAGCTCAGGGTTCAGTCTCCTGGAACGCCGCACGGGGCACACGGAGCTCTCCAGCTTCCTTCCCAGCTTGGTCCACGGCAAGCCTCTGCCCGGCCTTTTCCAGCCCCACTCGTCTTCCTCCTCCTCTTCTTTTTCTTCTTCCTCCTCCTCCTCCTCCTCCTCTTGCTTCTGCCTGGCCAACCGGCTGACATGACCTTTCACCCCCAGCCGCAGAGGGCGCAGGCTGGGACTGGGCCCAGTGCTCTTGGGCGAAGCCGAGATCCTCACCTCTTCTGCGGGGGACGGGCGGCCAAGGGAGGGCTGACTGTCCTTGGGCCTGTGCTGGGGCCTGAGGGAGGCGTAGACAGGCGTGGCCAGGCGGTAGGGTTTGCTGACATCACAGAGGACATCTTGAGCCAGAAGTTCCCTCAGAATGGAAAACTCAGCCCAGGCAGTTCTGGCAGGGTGCTGAGACCGGGCCCAGGGTTGGACCTGCTTGGAGGGGTGGCTGCAGTGCCGAGGGGCAGGCTCTGGGGCCTGCAGGGGCCTCTTCCTCTGGGGGAGGCAGTAGGTGTGCATGTAGTGAATAAGCTGCACCATCGCCTGCATGTCCTCGGGGGAAATCTGGGTGCTGGGGCCTGCCCTGCCTGGTGCTGGGGACTCCCGGGGAGAGGACGGAGCTGGCTGGGGGTTTGGGCAGTCCTTCTGTGGCTCCTCATTGTCCTTGGTAGGCTGCTGAGGACTCAGGGGGGCTGTGGACTGCAGGCCCCTCTCTGGGGAGCGGGCTCTAGCCTGGAGGCAGGATGGCACCGAGGTGAGGTGCTTGTGCAGTTCTGTGCAGCTCCGGCTCTGAGACTGCGTCACGGGGGCCTTCTTCTCCTGGATGCTGTCCATCTGGAGAGGGAAGGAGACTGGAGTGAGGTGGGAGGCCCCACGGCTCCTCCCCTCTGCACCACCCCTGCAGCTGCCCCTTGGGCTCAGCAAGGGTCGTCAAAAATTGCCAGGGTGTATCCATTTCTCCCCAGCCTCCAGCACAGAGCCTGGCGCCTGGCTGTGCTCAGTGATGAGGAACAAAGGAATGACCGGCCTCCGTACGTGGACTGTGCCCCTTCTAGGCTCACAGCGAAGCCCTGCTCTGACTGCGCCCCACGCCCGCACTCCAGCCTTCAGTGAGAGCGCCAGGAAGTCCATTAGTGGTTGCTGGGGGCGGCGTGGGAACACGGACTCACGGTAAATGGGGGCGCCGGGAGTGTTCCTGGGCCGGGGGAAATGCTCTAAAACTGGACTGTGGCCGTGGCTGCACGACAGTAAACTTACTAAAAATCACTGGATTGTACTTCTAAAACAGGTGCCTTGTATATGTGAGTGGCACCTCCATAAAGCTGTTAAAAAATAAAAAGAAGAAGAAAAATTCAGCAGCGTCCCAGTGCCCATCAGATAAAGGGAAGGCCCCTTGGCCAGGTATTCGGGGCCCTCGGCAGTCGGGCTCCAGACCACGGCTCTCACTGGCCTCCTCTGCTCCCGATTTCCTGCAGTGCGCCTGCGCTTCGCTGGGGCCAGAAGGGCTGGCGGGTGTGTCTCACATCCCTGGGGTGCTTCCTGGCCTCTCCGAGAGCAAAGAGCCAGCTCACCGAGGAGCTTAGCGGCTCAGTCTCCACAACCTCGAGATCCAGTGTTCCAGGCTATCTCCCCATTAGCAGAAGCCGCCCAAGGACAGGCTGCCTCCTCCTCGTCCTTGCTCTAGCCCAGTGTCTAACAGTACCTGGAACACGGGTGTGTGCAAGAATGTCCAGGGCTCTTTCTAGAACCCCAGACTGCCTGGGTCTCGAGAAGCACCCAGCACACCAGCTACCAGGACTGTGTGAGGAGCACGGAGGGAAGCTCGAAGTTGACTGAACTTGAAACCTAACAAGAGCTCAAGGTGGCACATCCCCAGGGGCCACCTGGGGCCTGGGGCGTGCGGGGGATGTCTTAGGGCATGCACAGAAATACCTTGACACAGGGCCGCTGACTTTTGGACCTGAGGCCAGCCCGGCGCCAGGGGGTCCCTTCCTTCTGGGTTTCAGAGCTTGACGTTGGGTAGGAGGTGGCGAGCAGGAGCTTCTGCAGCTGCAGTGGAGCAGAGAGGGGAGGAGTGGGGGCGGAGCCGCAGCCGGGACACGGGGCAGGGGAGAGGCCCACACCCCAGCCGGCCCCTCGGGACTGACCATGCCCTGACCCGGGTCATCCCGGGACCATGGGGAGAGCGTGGGGCAGGCAGCCAGTGACCTGGAATGCATCCGCAATGTATAGTGTGTGGTAAAAGTAGGTTTAAAGTTGTTCGTGTGGAAAAATAATACACGAATTAATAATAACACAAGAATACACTCTGTGCTTCGTGTACTCACGGCTGGAACCCTACCTTTGCCCCACCCTGTATGACATGAGTACTAACAAGTGGGCGATATAAGCAAGTCTCCCTCCCACCCAAGGTCCCCTTTCTCCCTCCCAGAGGCAACTATTACGAACCATTTTCTTGTGCCCCTATCGGGAGGTGGTCTGCAGTCTCACAGACCACGCAGGGTGGGCGAAAGCAGGTTCACAGCCGTGATGGCAGCCCGAGCTGACGGAGCTGCTGTACTAACCGTAGGCAGCGGGTCTTTCCCGTTCAAACAAGTGTGACCCTAGACTCTCGTGCACCTCTGCATGGTTTTCACCATTTGTAAGTATCATGTTTTAAAGAAATTATTTTTTGAAAAAGCAACACGAATAAACAAAGAACAAAAGGGAAATCGGCTGGAATCCCTCAGCAAAGAATCCCTGTGGTAGCTGACTGTCCTGTGTGTGTGTGTGTGTGTGTGTGTGTATGTGTGTGTGTGCGCGCGCGCGCATACTACAGGTAGGGGCAGAGTGTCCCAGTGAAGCATATACATCGCATTTTAACAGAATGGGCAGACATTACCCGAGATCCTGTTGGAGTTCTCAAAGTCACAGACGCTCTTCTTAGGTAACTGGTTTGAAAAGGATTTACAGTTTGCTGGGACGGCCGTGGGCATTTGGGTTGCTAGACATCTGGCTCTCTGTACTCAGTACATGATGTACATGGCCCCTCCGGCCACCCACCTGTTCCTACACAAGCAGAAGCACGTGCACTTGAGCTTGTCTGGCTTTTCTAGTTTTTTAATGACATTGCCGAGAAACTTACACTTCCGCACCCAGAGTGCATGTGCTCAGCGCTTCCCAGCCGAGAAAGTTGGGGGCTGAGTGCAGCTGGCGTCCTACCCGGGGTCCTCTCACAGCTGAGGTTGTGAACAGGTCAGGAGGTGTGACAGGGTTTTGCCAAAGCATGGAGTGATTTCTTGAAGGTCACGCCCCACAGATCACCCCAGCAAAGAGTGCCAAGGGCCCAGGAAGCAGGGGGAGATTCCACATTCCCCTAGGAGCCGGAGGGTTCCCACCCCCCCCCATGGGCCCCAAACCCCCCACACACATACATCTGTGGCTCCCTGACACAGACAGAAAAAGTCCCGTGGGCTGGAGAGACCTGGTGCTGGCCCAGCTCAGCCCCCATTTACCATGAGACGTAGGGCAAGTCCTTTCCCTCTCTAGGCCTTGGTTTCTCCGTTGCTATAGCAGGGGCAGGCAGATTAAATGACTATAGCTGAATCTTTTTTGACTCAGGAGTCCCTCTAAGAATATGCAAGAAGCTCCTGGGCTCAGAAAAATGCACAGGTTATGTAAGAGGCCCGTGGGTCCCTGTCAGTCCAATGGTGGACTCTCTGCGATCACGACTCCAGGTTAATAGCTGAGAACTTCCACTGTGCAGAGATCTTTCAAATTCTGTCAGTATACTGGGAGTCTAGAGGGTATGTTTTCCGTGTGCCTAGCACAGTGCCTGAAATAGGTGCTCAAAAACGAGTAGAGAGAAGGCAACCTAAGGCACAGGAGGGAACAGACTGCGACCAGCCTGGGCCACTCTCTGTCTCTCAGAGGTTTGGTCCTCCTCTAGAGCCCCACAGAGAAACGGCAGAGAATTCCTTCTGTTGCTGCTACTACCGGCCGAGGCCCGGACTATTTCCTGGAGAGCATTTATTGAGCAAATACTATGTGCCAGGCACTGCACTAGGTACTTTACATGTATTACCTATTGCATTCCTCCTAAGGGCCTTTGAGGTACGCACTGTTTTTGACCCCGCCTTATAGACCAGGAAGTTGAGTCAGAGAAGTTAGGGACGCACAAGCATTAATTGATGGGGCGGGGATTCGAACCCAGGGGTCTGGTTTCCAGCCTGAAAGGAAGCAGGACTCCTGCTTATCAGCAAAAGCCCCAATGTAGGGTCGAACACACTTGTGTGTCCAGCACATAAGAGGTGTTTACTAAATGGTTTATACTCCTCTGGAATACAAAGGAAGCAGGAAAGAAGGAAAGGGGTCCTGGACCAGGAGGCAGAATACCTGGGTTCTAGTGCCCCCGGCACGCAACTTGCTGTGTGACCACAGAAGAGGCCCTCCCCACTCTGGGTCTCCACTTCCCCATCGCTGGGCTTGATGGTCGCCAAGAGCCTTTTCAGCTCAGAACTCTCCATGACCCAAGACCCCTCCCCAGCTCCCACAGGCTCTGGTTTTCTGAGTCTCACAGGCCCTGGCAGCCTTAGCTGCCTCACCAAGGTGAGGAGCCCAAGACAGGTGGACAGGCTGGACTTTACACCCCGTGACACCTCAGCTTTTGTACCTTCAGTCCAACTCAAGGGCGGCTCTACACCCCTCAGAGAATCTGATAAAAGGTGAGACCCTCTCCCCGGAAAGGGCGATTCCATGTGCAGGTTCCCACATGCCACGTACACGCACACAGAAAGCATTTAACCTCTGCTGATGCAAGTGCAAACCAGGTCGACCCCTGTGGAGGCAATCTGGAAGTCTCTGTCTAAACTGAAAAAATCATGTATCTGTCTACCTAAGAATTCCACTCCCGGGAAACTCACCCACTTATATGTGACAGTGGCCACTGCACCAGAACACTGACTACAGCACCGTAACAGCAAAGGAGTTGAAACAACATAAATATCCATCAACAAGGGGACTGGTTAAATGAGCTATGGTACATCCTTACAAAGGGACACTGTGCAGCCAAGAGAGAAGATGAAACCGAGCTACCTGGGCTCCTCTGAAATTATTTCCAAGACGGCAACAGTTCACTGAGAAAAGCAAGGTGCAGAGCAGTGTATAACGTAGGCTCCCTTTTTGGAGTATTTTTTAAAAAGGTGGAAGAGAAAAACCATATAACAGATCAGTAACCATGGTAACCTCTAGGGAAGGAAAAAGCAATTGTGAGATGGGTAAGAAAGTTTTGCTTCTAACCATCCACATTTCCTGCTTGAATTTTTGCTGTGTGTTTATGTATCATATTTAGGAAAATGTTTGCATGCAAGTTCAAGGTTTTGCCACACAATTAAGGTAAATCCATGAAATCCCCAAGGGCCTACAGAATGCTCGTGAAGACCAGGTGGGTAGTCCAGCCGCACAGGTGGTAAAGGCGAGGCCCAGGGGGGCCCCCACCCCCTATCCGGGCTGTCTGCTGTGAGCCCCATTGCCACTGATGCATGGAGACTTCTGCAGGGGCTGGAACTGGTTTCCTAGACCCACCAGCCCTACCGCCAGACACCATATCCCAGGCCACCACCAGTACTTCACCTGGAAATAGGTTCTCACCAGTGAGAGCTCGTCCCCCTCAGGGGCAGGGGCTGGAGGGCTCTCCAGGGAGGGGCTGGGGGGCGCAGAGGAGGGGACAGGTGACACTGAAGTGCAAGATGGTGCATCTCCATCATCCAGGGCTGGGAAGGCGGCCAGACCCACGTCGTCTTCAGGGATGTCATCCAGGGTCTTGGAGAGCGCTGCCAGGAGAGCCTCATTCTCACCATCGATGATCTGAAACAGGGAGCGCAGTGGAACAGAGAGGGAACACGGTGAGTCAGGACCTTGGGCTCAGCCATTTTCCCGGCGGAGACCTGCTGCGCGCACGCAGCTGCACCATCACTGCCCTCCCTCCGGCCCCCCTAGGGTGCTTCCCCCACCAGATCCTCTCAGGAGTGCGGCAGTAGAAGATGCCCAGGACGTGTGTTACTGACACCACGGATCTCAGAAGTTGATGAGCAGGCAGCAAGTAACACTGAAAACGACCTTGGCCTGGGAGTCCCGGTCTGCGGCTCATCTGTGTGGGAGACACCTGTCCGCTCCACCAGACAGCACTCAGCCCCCTGCACCCAACCCCTAGGACATAGCCCTGAGGCTGGTTTATGCCCCTGGTAGCAGCATCCCTTTGTGGGTCCCAGCCCCTGACCCTCAGGCCCAGGCAGGCAGTGGGAAGGCTAGAAGCTTCAGGGTTCGACCATGACAAAGATGACCATGGCTACCACGTCCCTGCGGGTTTCCAGGGCTTGCTTCGCCTCATTCACGTACGAAGAGGAAGTTACACTGGTGGTCAGGAGTTTGGGCTCTGGAGCTGGGGTGGAATCCCAGGAGCAATGCTTTTCAACTATGGGTCCTTAGGCAAGGTACTTAGTTTCTTCATCTGCCAAATGGGACAACAACACTACCTACTTCATAAGGTTATTGTTGAGGACCAAATAAGTTAACCTATATAAGACTCATAGAAAATAGTGCCTGGCAATAGTAAGTACTCATTACTATTACTAGTACTATTACTTCTACTACTACTATGATAATTACTGTGAGGATGATGTGGTGGTGATGGCAATGGTGATAATGATGATTATGATGCTGTGACAATGGTGATGGTGGTGATGGTGATGGTGATGATGACAGTGATGACGAAGGTGATGGTGATGACGATGGAGGTGGTGGTGGTGGTGGTGACAATCCCTCCCCACCTCTTTCCTCCCTCGCCCTCCCTTACACACATGTACTGAATGGCTGCTCCGGGCCTAGCGTTTCCCGGGCACTGGTGATACAGCATGCCAAGACTGGTACAGCCTGTGCCCTCATGGAGCTGACACTCCAGTGGAGAAAAGAGTGAAACAAGGACATAAGATCATTTGAGAGAGCGACAAAGGCTGGGAAGAAAACGAGAGGAAGCTGTGACGAAGGCTGAGAACACGGTGAGGGTGCACAGACTGTTCTGGGGGCCAGAGAGCGCTGCTCCTCTCAGCTGGAGCCTCAGCTCCGGGTGAGAGACGAGAAGGCACCAGTCAGGCCAAGGGTGGAGGAAAGAAGTTTCCAGGCAGAGGGGAAGGGAGTCCAAAGGCCTGGGACAGAGAATTTGGCTGAGAAGAAGGACAGAAAGGTTTTGTAAATATTGCCTCATGACAACTTATAAGGGGAGTACTATTCTAATGTCTGTCTTACAGTTGAGGAAACTGAGGCTCATAGAGGTTCAGTGAGGTGTCCAGGGTCACACAGCAAATCCAGGGCAGAGGCAGGGCTTACACTGAGCACAGATGACCCGAGACCCTTCCTTCTCTGATGCCTGAGACCTGCAACAAGGAGGGTCTGCCGGCACACCCCGAGCCCAGCCAGGCACGCGCGCCCAGCTCCCACGCCAGAGGCCCACAGTGTGGAGACCTCGCAGCGTCTAGGTAGGCAGCAAGCGCCTCATGCAGGCAACCCTGGCTGCTGGGCCTGCTCTGGCGGAAAGCACATTCTGTCACGTGACACCTCCCCCAGCGCTCTCTCCCATCCCAGGTCGGGCTGTTTATCCTTTCTTCAGGAAGTTCATCTGAAATACACATCTCGTGACGGCCTCGTCGCCGCACTGAATCTGTTCCAGGCCCTGCAACCGGAGCAGCAGCTGAGTAATTCAAAGGAGGGACATGGGGAAAAGAGAACAAACGCATTTGTAATTTTTGGAACACAGCTAAGAATAAAAGAAAGGTCAAAAGGAGGTTTTGGTTGAGTCTGACCCAGGCCCTGGGGATGGGGTGGAGAGGGGCAGCCAAGGGTGGATCTGGGCCTGTGGACTCCGGCTCAAGAGTGCAGTGGTGCTCACTTAAATCACCCGCACTGCCATCCAAAGACCAGAGTCCCCTGTGTTCCCAGAGCAATCTGTCTAGCCTGACTGCACATCCAGGTCTTAAAACCGGGGACTCAATGACCACTCTTGGGGCTGGCTATGTGGGGCTCTGCCACCACAGGGTGATATAGGACAAGTGTGTTCCTTCTTCTAAGCCTCGTTGCTTTGGCTGTAAAATGGGAGCCCATGAGCCCTGGCTGGTGTGGCTCAGTGGATTGAGTGCTGGCTTGCGAACCAAAGGGTCCCTGGTTCGATTCCCAGTCAGGGCACATGCCTGGGTTGTGGGCCAGGTCCCCAGTAGGGGATGTGTGAGAGGTAACCACACATCGATGCTTCTCTTCCTCTCTTTCTCCCTCCCTTTTCCTCTCTAAAAATAAATAAATAAAATCTTAAAAAAATAAACAGGGAGCCCGTGAGCCCTGGCCAGCCTCCCTGCCCAGTCTACCAGGAGGGCAAATCTGGCCGTAATGAGGGAAATGTTTCCATGTCTGCCCAAGCCTGGAGCACAGGAGGCATCCGGGCGGAATTTTTTGAATGGAAGAATGAATGGCCCAAGCAATGAATTCTGGCCTCGAGGAGAGACTGAGATTAGGGTTTCAAAGAATAGATTCTTAGAGGGACATTATTCAGAAATGATGTCATCCAGCACTGGATGGAACAAGAGCTCCCTCTTCCACAGAGGTAGCCAGTGGCCCAGAGTAGCCAATCACAGCGATCAGCCGGATCCCTCGGGGATCACCTAGTGACCCGGGATACCAGACGTGTGGCCTCCGGGCTACCACTCCCTTTCCCGCTACCCAGACGTGGCTGTTCCTTCCATGCCAGCGTCTTTCTTAACGCAGCCCTCCCAGCCACCGCTGCCAACGCAGCGCAGGTGGCACTCTCTCGGACACTGATCCGCCATTCTTTTCAGGGTGGGCAGAATGAAGGTCCAGGAAGGAGGCGCGTCAAGGTCACATGAGGCAACAAGTGAGAGGACGGGTCATGGACTTACTATGTGCCAGGCACCGTGCAAAAATGAATACAAACTGGCAGAGACCTCAAGACGCCCCCCACAGGCCTGTATAAACACAGTGACTACCGAAAGGCCTCTGCCGTCTCCTCAGCCCTCCCTGAGAGCTGCCCCAGCCGGGGTGGGAGGCTCCGACCCGGCCTGGAAGCAGCGCCATCCCTGCCCACAGCATCTTCCCATCGGCGCCCCAGGGTGATACGTTCCAGGGGGCCGGGCCACCCTTCTCCTCTTCCTGGGCCCATTAGCTCGACTCTCCCAGCTCTGCTTGGAAACGGAGTGTAAATTAATGGAGAGTTAATCAGCTGAGGGAGGGATATTAATAGACTCGGCCCCACCCCCAACCTTCCTGAACTGATCTCGAGCTGGAGGAAAAGAAGTCCACGAAATCTCAGGGAAAACACTTCATCGTGTTTTCAAGCGGCCCAGGGCGGCTTGAAGGAATGTCACAGAACAGAATTTAGGCTATTAGGGACAGAAGGACACTCAGAAATTCTCTGCTGTCCAGGGGGCTTAACTGGGGTTCAGGATGAAAATCAGTCCCCCCACCTTCTTTACTGGGAGTTGGTCCACAGATTTCACCCGAGTATAAAAGGAC
>PVKM010051594.1:0-10436 GCA_004027735.1 Carollia perspicillata
CCCCCCCCCCCCCCCCCGCAGTTGTCTGGGAAGTCCTTGAGGACAGCTTGCCATCTCCACAGGGAATCCAGGACAGGGCCTGGGCCTTTCTGGCTAATAACCATCCCCATCCGGAAGGCACTGTCCCGTCCCAGGGTAGGTTCACACCTGTCTCTCTCTCCAGGTGTAAAGCTAGGTGGGCCAGCTGCTTCGGGCAAAGCCTAGCGTGTCTCTGGTTCATTCGCTTAGCAATTATTTATTGAGCATCTACTATGTGCCAGGCTCTGTGAAGTGGGGAGGGTCAGTTCTTGGGCCCTGATAGAAAGGAGGGCATCAGATGTGCTGGCTTCCCTGGAGGCGCCGTTGGGGGAATGATGTGGAAGGCTTCTGAACAAAAGTTGCTCCATTTGGAGTCAGGCAGGGGCCAGCTTCTCAGGAGGTCTGTACAGGACAGAAGGAGCCAGGTCCCGTGGGCTCAAAGCCGGGCCGGGGGGTGAGGTGTGGTAAGACATGGCACAGGTGCGTGGCTGGGCCCCGGGGTGCTGGTCTGAGGCACAGGGTAGGCAGAGCGCTCCCGCCATCCATTTGGGCCCTGGCTTTGGTTGTGTGGTCTGTTGAGAGTTGATAAAACAGAGCTTGTGGATAAACAGGTCTACCTTCCCCAGTCTGGTTCTAGACCCACTCCCCACCCCCCACCCCCGCTGATTGTGAGATCACAGCAGGAGGCATGGTTATAGTTCCCATCCAGACCCTGGCAGTGTCCTGGGGGCACGGAGAGGTGACCAGCCAAGCACTGGCTCTTCCATGGGACCACAGCCAGGGGCCCATGGGGCACCTGGGAGCATAGTAAGTTAATGTCCTGACAGCCACGAGGGAGGTGGGACAACTTTGCTAACTCCAGTGGGCTGGATTCTCACGAAGAGCATCTGGGGATGCACCTGTGCTTTCTAATTTGGAATCTGACTCTCAAGCCCATCTGAGGGAGGTCCCAGCCTGGGTGTGAAGTGCAGCCACTTTCGGTAGGGTTTGCATAAAGTCATCAAATACTCAGTTACCAAGGTGTTTCATTTTCATGCTCATCCTGCACCACCACCCCCTTGTCTGTTCCCTGGAGGAGGCCTTGGAAGGCTCCGTGCTGGGAGCTCACTAATTTAATTAATCTTGCTCCTCTGTGGAGCCCCACTGGCCTCTCCTGGCTGGGAGAGACATTTGGGCCTGGGGCTTGATCCGGGGCAGAAAGGCCGAGCAGATCTCACCTCCAGTTTTCATCTTGCAAAGTGTGTGGGGGGGGTTTCTGCCCTTCCGGCAGAAGACAGCTCAGATAACTGGGCCAGGGACTGTTGTTGGCTCTTGTGTTTGTTCATTTCTGTGTTTCCTTCTCACTTTGAACTTGGGATGGTCACTCAACAGGAACAAAAACTGTCAGACACTGAGATACAGCTCCACTGTCGGTAGACACCCTTTCCTGCATCTGCCACTGCACCTTTCTCCCCTTCCACTCCCCCGGGCACCTCATGAAGTTGCGGGGAGTGTCTCCTTCCCCGTGGGCTAAACGAACTGAGGCTGGGACAAGTCTTGAAGCTCCCTCCACTCAGAGAGCCGCTTGGGGACCTTGCCAGGCCCAGGCTGCCCCTTGGACGGCCCGGCCCCTCCCCCTCATTAATCGGTAACCCAGAGGGAAAAGCACAAGCTGAGTTCTTCTGTGGTCTGGGTGCACAGTACAGTCCTTCAACTCGATGGGCTCCACCTCCAGCTCAGGGGGGTTGCAGTTAAAACTCCGGGGATGGGGCCTGGAGCAGGTGTCTGGGGGAGCGCTGCAGAGATTGAACAGCCTCCCTCATCTCTCTGGGTTAGAGGGATGCCCCAGTCCCAGGAGGGGGCTTGGCGAGAATTACAGTGTGAGGCCAAGTGCCCTCCAGGTTTCTGTCTCCAGAGGCTGGCCTGCTTTCCTGGCCCAGGAGTGAGGAGGCACAGTCACCAGCTAACCATGTGGCCTTGCAGGAGGAGCCCTTGCTTTGTGTCCTGGGCCTCAGCTTTCTCATCTGCAAAATAAGTGGCTGGACCGGGTCACCAAGTTCCTTGAGGTGCTGACATCCTGCAATCTTTGGTTCTTGGATTGGTGGCCCCATGGGGGTGAGACCCCCATTGCTGAGGTGGTGGCTCAGCTAACGGCCTCTTCCATGTGCGAATAAAAAGACTGTAATTATTCCTGTTTCCTGGCTTACAAGCTCCTCCTAGAGTGAGTGACAGCTGAAGAATCTTCCCCCCGAAAAATGCACACCCATACATTTTCAGGGGTCTTCAGCTTTGCGGCGGAATCTCCTGTACTCCGTAGAGTAAGAAGTTTCAGGAGACTGTCTGGGTGGGGCTCCAGGAGAGGCGGGGCCTTTTTCTTTGGGGGGAAACTATAGGTACCGTGTATGGCCCTAACCATTTGTAAGTGGCATGAAGCACACTCACTGTTGTGAAACCACTGCCGCTGCCCGTCTCCAGAACTTTGCCTTCCCCACCGCACCCCGTGCCCACCAAACACTGACTCCCCAGGCCCCTCCGCGAGCCACCATCTCTTTCTCTCTATGGACTTGACTGTTTGGGACCTCACAGAGGGGAACCATGCCACATTGGCCCTTGCGTCTGGCTTGTTTCATTTAGCATGTGCCTTAAAGGCTCCTCCGTGCTGTAGCATGTGTGAGAGCTGCCGCCTCTTTAAATGCGTGTGTGCTCACATTCTTGTTTGTTCATTCACCCATGGGTGGGCACTTGGGTTGCTTCCATCTTTTGGTTGCTGTGAATAGTGCTGTGGAGCACACGAGGATATAAATAACCTTGGAGATTTTTCTGGATATATACTCACAAGTGGGATTGCTGGGTCATGTGGCAATTTTAGGTTGAGTGCCGCCTGGCTGGGGTATCTTGACTTGTGTATCTGCATGGACGGAACCCATGGCTCCCGGTTGTGCATCTGGGTGGGCCTGCGGGTGAGCCCTGGGGCAGAGGAAGTGAGAGAAGGGTGGGTGGGGTGGGGTGGGGTGACTAGTCTGTCCCTGTGTGGTGTGGTGGGGGGAGTGGCCTGGTTTGGCAGTGATGCAGGCAGGTCGGAGCCCACCTCTAAGTGAGGCCCGGGGTCCTGAAATGCAGGGCACACAGCACAGAGCAGCCGTCTATCTGTGTCGGACTCCAGGGGCCTTGTGGTGGCAGCCCAGGGAGGGAGAGACGGTCCTTGTCTTTCTTTCATTCCCCCGCCTCCTCGCTGGAGGCTAGAGCTGGCAGGGCCCCATGGGGGGGGGGGCTCAGGCCCAGGAGGCCCTGGGTGCTCTGGGGGTGAAAGGGCTGGGATGGCTGAACAGTGAGTGTGTCAAAGCCAGAGAGATTAGATTACGGAGGCAGACAGAAGTAATGATTAACTTTTCCAGTCTGCACACTGTCTCCAGTCTGTCGTACTGTTGTTTTTCCCTGTAAGTACAGTGTGGGCCCCGGCCTGGCCAGGCCCTGGAGTTGGGTTGTAAAGACAGAGGAATGAGCAGGGGGCGGGGAGCCAGAGAGTTGGTCGGAGAAGGAGGCTTTTCCATCAGATGCTGCATTGGAATTTATTGGCCGGAATGCAGTAAATGTTCAAAATGCCAGCCCATCCAGTTTTCATAATTGTTATGGAACAAGGGGAGCTGGGGAAGGGGACGGATGAAAAGGACTTTTGTTTCCCACTGTATTTTTCCACGTCCTCAGACGGTTTTCCTACCAGCCTGGAGAAACGAGTGGAGTTGGAGCCGAGTGGGGGATGGGTGGGGGCAGGGCCCGGCCTGCCACTAGGTCCTGGAGAACCTTCCCAGGAACTGGAGGTCACTGTGCTCCAGGATGCACTGGAGGGGGCCCCCCCAGGACAAGCAGTTCACTGCACAGTGGCCCCCAGACCTGCAGAGTCAGGCCGAGCTGCACCCTCTGAGGGTGAGTATGTCCTTAGGGAAATTGGCTTATTTCGCATCCATGTTTATGAAGCTTCTTATGGAGCTTTAACATGTAGCCAGCGTACTTACAAGTGGTTAATAA
The DNA here is from genome assembly GCA_004027735.1 of Carollia perspicillata. Taxonomy (NCBI): domain Eukaryota; kingdom Metazoa; phylum Chordata; class Mammalia; order Chiroptera; family Phyllostomidae; genus Carollia; species Carollia perspicillata. The sequence continues at coordinate 4,024 of PVKM010051594.1, forward strand.
AAGGCAGAGAATGAGGGACTTTTCGGTAGTTTTAAGGAAAGATTCTTTTTTTTTTTTTGATTCAGGGTTGTGAGTGTATGTCCATTAGTTGGGGGGATACACACACACAGTTTGGGGGCATCTCGACTCTGTCCAGGTGGGAGGTGGATGGATTTTGAGATTGGATTAGGCCAGCTTCCTGTTGCCTGTGGGCCCCACCCTCTTCTGTCTTCCTAGGGGCTGCCAGAGTCCCTGCTGCGGGCCTGCAGGGAGCCGATAATGCAGTGGGGGTCTGGGAACTCTGCCTGTGAGTGTGTGTGTGTGGACCAGTTCTGGAGAGCGCCGGCGAGTTGTCTGGGGGCTGTTGGTGGGAACTTCGCGGTGCACCGTGGAGTGGAAAAGTCTTGACGTTAAAACTTGAGAAGTTTTAATGAGGCTGGATTTATGCTAAACAACAGCCAGAGAGGACCATTTACTGTAAATATTATGAATGGAGTTGGCTGGCCTGGAGTCCCCACCCTTCCTCCAAGGCCTCTCGGAGCCGGGCAGAGCTGGCCTCCTCCAAAGGCAGCCGGTTCGCGCTATAATTTGCATGGCTGACGGCTGGGGCACAGGAAGCCGCGTCAGCCTGGCTGGCGAGACAGACAGGAGCTTTTGATTTGTGTGGCTTCCCTTCCTTGTCCTCTCCCCTCAATTATATTCACCGATGGCCAAAAACTGTTCTGAGGAAGGACCCCCCGGGCTGGGGGCCTTGGATTTGGACATTGGAGGGGCTTTGGGAGGTGGGGGTGGGGCCTCCTTGGGGAGCAGGAAAGTACATTTTTGCTCCAGTAATTGATTACTCATCACAATTTGTAAGGCACAGTCACATATTAGTGTTCTAGACTAGCGGCGTCTACCAATCAGTAAGCTTGGGAGAGTTTGCAGAGGAGGGTGGCGATGGGTGGGAAACTTCAGGCCTCCAAGCCTGGGGACTCAACTTTTCCTGAGGGCCGTGAGTGACAGGACAGAAAGGATGCAGGAATCTTTGAAAGGTTGAAAGAGTCTTTGAAATGAAACAGCTGGTTTGGAAATGGACACAGCAAAATCTGACCCAAATCTCTTTGTCCTTTAGATTTGGTCTTTATTGTTGCAAATTAAATGCAAAAATGTGCTCTTCTCCCCCAAGTGATTTTCTTACTCTTCGGAAGGTAGTAAAAATAAACAGAACCAGCATCATTTCATACTTTGTGAGCCACAGAGGGTAGCCAGAGACCATCAGAGCCAGAGGTGGACCCATGGGGCTGTTTTGCCCCAGCCCCCTTCAAGTTAGTTATGGACAGGTCGACCTGAGACTCGGAGAGGGCTAGCCACTGGGCCAAGCTCACAGAGCAGTTTGCTGGCCAGGAAGCCGCTTTCTTGGTGTGAGAGAGCTGGACCCCCTAGTACAGGCATCGCCTTTTCGAAGTGTGTTCGGAGAGACACTTATTCTCACTCTCTAAACGCTTGGCAGAGCAACTCTTGGGGACTGGTAGCTTTGGCGGCCTGGGACGCCTCCCCACCCCCAGCTCACACTTGGCAGTATTCTGGCCTTGAACCCCAGCTCTGCTCTTCGGCAAGTGACCGAACTATGCCCCATGTCCCCTTCTTTAACGTAGGGATGGTAATAGTATGTAACCCCGTTAGGGTTGTTTTGAGTCCCTTTGCAACAGGGCTTGTACATAGTAGATGCCTGTTTGGTATAGATACAGCCCAGGTTGTCTGTCCTTCCTTGGGGACGAGGTGGGCAAAGGGGAAGAGTGATTAGCATTTTCTGAGCAGCTGCAGAACCCAAGAGATGAGACCCTTGAGTACAGTTGAAGGCTGGGCCCTGGGCGCCTGCTGCTTTTGCATCAGAGCATAACCACCATGTGAGGTTGGCACTGGGAGTTTCAGTCCCCGCCAAGGTTCCATGGGAGGTAGGTTTGAACTGGGGCAGCCGGGTGGGTGGGGTGTGTGGGGGGGGCCTTGCCCCAGCTGGAAGTCCCTGAGGGATAGGACTTGGGAAACTCGGTTTATTGGGCCCAGGGACCTGAGGAAGCACGCCAGCCTTTGGAGGAGACCCTTTGGCACCCCTGCCCACGCCCCTGGTCCTGCCAGCTCAGTGGAGATAACCTTGTTAGAGAGCCCTGAAAAAAAAAAGCCAACTTTCCCAGTGTTTTCTACCGGACAGAATTCATCCTCTGACCCTTTTGGCAGAAGAGCTCGGTGCAGTGAGGGAAAGGTTGGGTCTAAGAGTTAACCTGAAACGTTTTGAGTCAGTCGTGACCATGTGGGTAACTTGGTCTAAACCCCAGAGGAATCTGAGGGGCCCCTGGCGTGACCTTGGCGAGGGCAAAACATGGTGGATTAGAGCTGACCCAGAACCCAGACCGAAACCAGACACCTCCTCAGGTTTCCATGTGTTTGCTTTGGTGTTTGGTCATTTGCCTCTTGAAAAACGAGAGACCAGTAAGGGCCCTTGATAATTGAGAGTATTTAGGACGCGAGTAGATCAGACAGATTGGCGCTGGGTCCCCCTTCGGCTCAGCCCTTCTCCCTGCAGTGGGCTGGTGGCTCTCAGAACAGCCTGTTTCCTGAGCACAGGGAGGGGAGCAGGGCTGACGGGTGCTGTTAACCTTTGAGATGTCTGGCAAAGCGGGGAGGCGGGATGAGGCAGCCCTTGGTGGCGCCGGAGTCCCGAGGGAGGACCCTGGACCTGCTGTGGGCGAGGTGTGGCGATGTTTGCTTTCCAGGGTTGCCGGGTTTAACTTCTGGGTCTACTTTTGTGCCCTTCATTTGCCCTCATCAGCCTGTGTGCGTGAGGCCACTGTTTGTGCCTGGGTGCTCACCTCCCTGGCTTCTCCACCCTCCGCCTTCCGCTCTGCTGGACCACTGGGGAGGGGGCTCGCCCGTCCCATTGTGGGCTTTGGGCAGAGAATTTCTTTTTCTTTGTAATTCAGATGTCTCACAGATGAGGTTGAGTTGAGGACTTTCCGGGCCTGCCTTTCACCTGCTGTGCGCTGGCATTGGGGCACATGGAATGCAGTGGCTCTAGCCGCTGTGGCTCTGTCCTGGGCTGGCTTTGGTTCCCAAACATGTTTCTGTTCTGAAAGGTCAGGATCTCAGGGACCCTCTTCTCATCTGCTCCCCCCTCCCTCTGTTCTTGGGCCCAGCCAGGCTCAGATGACTTTACAGTGGAACTTCATGAGTGGGAGTCCAAAAATGGTACCACGGAGGCGCTGAACTTGGTCTTTCTCTGTTTTCCCTTCATCTCCTCACACCTCCAAATAAAAAAGTTTAAAAGGGGGGAAGTTTCTCCCTTACCTAAAATCTGGCCTTGAGGTCTGGTCACCCCATGCCGTTGAGACCTCAGGCTAGAGCTTCATTCATGAGCCTTCTAGAAGGGTCTGGTCTGTTCATTCATGACCAGGGTAATTAAATAACTCTTTGTAAGAGGCAGGGAGCTCCTTGTTAAGTGGTCTTCCCTAATGCAAGTGCAAACACAAGGCGAAATCCTTCCCCTTCTCAACGCCCACCTCCCCCTTCCTTTTAAAGGGTTGATTTTATGCTTTAAGGGAAATGGGGAAGGGGGGGCAACCTTACAGGAATTTTAGGCCGATTCAGCATTTTTCTGGGGTTGCTCCAAACGTTCCCTAAACTATAATAAAAAGAAAAAAATTGTGAACAGGCATCTGATTAGTTAGCTTTTTTACAACACAGCTTTTCTGTTTGATGCTTTAAAATGCACACATACAGTTTTAAGACAAGCTCCTGTACAGTTTTCTGAGGAGGGAAAGAAGTTGTTGGAAATACCGGAAAAGGTTATAAAGCGGAGGGAAATTAACAAGGGGCTGCCAGTTCTGCCTTCGGAGTTTAGTATCAGTGACCATGATAAGCCAAGGTGAGCGTGTGAGACTCTTCCTTAGTCCTGGTGACCGGCTCACTAGGGAGACTTCCTGTGTGTGAGATCCTGCCAGGTCCTCACCATGAGGCCTGGGGCGGGGTGGGGGTGGGGGGACCCAGGAGCTAAGCACAGACCTTCACTGGGAGGTGCCCTATATAGGCTGTGGGCCCAGTTCAGGGAACTGGGTTTCTCTGAAGATGATGCTGAGTGCTTCCCAGAAATGAGCCCAAGCCCCAGGGGGCATTTGGGGCCAAGGAGGGGAATCTGGGGTGACGTGAGGGGTCCTGTTGTGCCTGATTCAGGCACCTAGTGGGCTTTCAGGGACCTTGTTCACACACAGGGACACCCACACGCTGCCGTTTATCTGGGCTGGGCCATTAACCTCAACAGAAAAAGGCTTTTTCCAGGGATGTCTGGCAGCAAATTGCTGGGTGGACTGGCTGGCTGTGCAGATGAAAGAGAAACCCGCCAGAGAGCTCCCTCCTCTCCCCCTCTTCCCCCTCAGGGCCCTGGGCCAGCCAACCTCAGGCCCCAGCCCCCGCCCAGCTTCCTCTGGCCCCAGAGGCCCAGGGGGCAGACACAGCCCCCACCCCTTGCCCTGTGGGCCTGGCACGAGGGCAACTCAGTCTCAGGCCCCCACCCCACCCCTCACCTCCTCCTCCTCCTTGCTAGCCTGGTGCCAGGTTTCAGGGGGGCTGGGCTTTGTCGGCAAAGTTTGGTGAGACTCGCAGAGGGTCTTCTGAGCCTCTCTCCTGACTCTTTCCAGGCCCGGTTTGTTGTCCCGAGCTGGGGTAGGAAGGGAGAGCTTCTCACATTCCCAAACACCCTCCCCCTCGGGCGGGGACGCCCTGTGTCTTCCAGAAGAGGGATCTCTCCTCCGGCACGCTTGCACGCCAGAGCGCTGGTATTTACATAGATGTTGTGGTTCTTTGGTGCAGCCTTCAGAGCTGAACTCCCTCGGCAAGAAAGTTCAAAGATTGCCAGCGCTCACGGGTTTATTAGCAGTTGATGGATACTTTGCAGAAACAAGTTCGTGCCTGATGAGTCACCTTCTGCTTGGAGCCCTTGTCCCTCTCTTGTTTTTCCATATGTTCCTGTGTGTGCACATGCAAACACATGCACTCACAGACACACACACAGCTTCTCTCACACTTGTGCTTTACAGGCGCATGAGTGTTTTGGGGGTGACGGGTGCCTTTTCTGGGGTTGATTTTCAGTGGGGTGGGGATTGGGGGAAAGGATTGAGCCTTTAATTCCCTGTTTTGTATAGCTGCTCGGGCAGGCATTTGAGAAGTCCAGTTGGGGTGTCAGTAGGAGACAGCCACCCAGGCCGTGTTTGTGGCTGCCTCAGTAGGCCAGAGTACACATTTGAACACTTATTCATGGGGCATCTCTCTGCAAGACTGGCTGTTACTTAAAAAGTTCACGGAGCTGACTGGTTCCCAGGCCCTAACATGCCTGGAAGGAGTTGTGAGCCTCGCTGGGTTACCTAGCCTGCTGGGGCAGCCGACACGGGGCCCCCGGCCGCTGCGTTGGATAAGGCGTCATCTGTTCTGCTAGCCCAGTAGTTCCAAAACCAAGAAGGCCAAGCTCACTCAGACATCCACAGCCAACCAGCCTCATCTTCGTTCCTTAAGCCCCCCCTAGAAAGTGAGAAGGGAGGGTAGGAGGCCCCTGCCTTTCCCCATTTTTGTTAACAAATGCAAGACTTCCGGTCTCCACCCTGCCACCACAAACCACAGCGTTGGTTCCTACAGCCTGGCCCAGCCCGGTCTGGGAGATTTACGGTTCCCGGGCTGGGGCCTGCCCCACTGGCTCTAGCTTGAGGAGCTGGAATGCCAGCCGCCAGGGCTCCCTTCCCTTCCATCTTTCCCCCTGTACGGATCTCCGCGTGCCTGTTTAGGAAAATCACCTTACCAGACCCACGCCAGTCTCCCAGGCTGCCTGAGGGAAGAACCACTTCTAGAACAGCTGGGGTGGGGCCTCCAGGGGAGGGAGGAAGGGGTGGCAGACAGGAGTCTAGATTCTTTTGTGTGAGCAGAGAAGGGCACTTTAACTATGGCCGTCCCCAGTTTAGACACATAATCTTCTGTCTGGGCTGAAGGAAGCTTCGTGGAGGTAGTCTGGGTTTTAACACGAGCCTGTGTGTATGTGTGTGTGTGTGTGAGTGTGTGTGTGTGTGTGTGTGGCATTTTGATGGGAATTCACCCTTTGTATAAGGTACTGCTGCTGACAGACAGGACTGTTTTTCTTTTAGGAATTTTTTTTTTTTTTGCCCCCAAATCTCCTGTTTAAATTTTCACCAGATAGCACTTGCTGATGACCAAGGCCTTGGTCTGAGAACTTGGTGACAGTCACAGAGACTATACAGGAAGTGGTCCTGGAGCCTGGAGACCTGAGCCCTTCCTAGGTCTGGCTGTGTCCCCTGCAGGGCCTGAGCAGTGAGCTCTCTGGGGCCTGCTCTTCTCATCAGGGCGAGGAGGGCCCAGAGCAGCTGGCCTTCCAGGTGGCATCCAGTTTAAAGAACTGC
>PVKM010051595.1:0-10425 GCA_004027735.1 Carollia perspicillata
GTTTGCTCTTTTTCTCCTAGGACCTGTCACAAACTTAGGACAGTGAATACTCAGGAAACTTTGCTGAGAAAGAAAGGAGGGACTTGGCCAGGGCACTGTCAGGGCTGCCTGGCAATGAAGACTCCGCCCACCCCATCTGTGGGCGGCCTTGGATCTGACAGAGCTGACCACTGGTGCACAAGTGCACTGGTGATGCACTTTAGACCTAAATTAATTCCTGCCTTCACGGAGCTTTGTCTAATGTTGGAGCCTCTCCCCTAGACATAAACGCCAAAATTGGTGCCCTTTGGAAACATTACAGACAAATGAAAAATCAACACCACCCTTGTGATTCAAAATCACATCTATAGAAGTCTGGAAGGATGGTAGCCTTAGGTGGTCTGTGGTTACACCATCATAAAATAAGTGCCTTTGTCAGTAGCCAAGTATTTGTGTGTGCATACACATGTGTGTACATGTCACACACACATGCGTGTATCCGAGTTTAGAAGACATAAAATATTGACAAGGATTATAAAATACATGTAACTATATTTTAATTAGCAACTATGACAACTACACAAGCACTAGCTTAGACCCCCAAATAAGTCTGATGAATGTAGAAGGAGTATTATTTTTTTATTTAGAAAAATCGTTGCCATGCCTCAACCTTACAATTCATGATTCAAACGTTTGGGGATAACAAGTCATAATGATGCTTGCTCACTTCTGCCTGGCTCTCACACAACACAGGGCTTTGGGAAACAAGCATAATGACAAAGGTTAGCTCTGCAAACATCCACTGTACAGACAGCTCTTCCCTGTTCAGGACACCCCAGCCACCTGTGGGTGTCCCGACCTTTGTAATTAATACTCTCTAACTACACCAGTTGGTTTTCTCACACATTTCCCTAAGAGTCAATTTTTTAAATATCAAAAGATAATGAAGTGTTCTGCCTACTTGATGCTCTTTGTCCATGGTCACTATACAGGACTAATGCCTAAAAGAACATAATGGAATTCACCAAAGCCTGAAACCAAACCACAGATCAACAAACTGTAAATGTGTCTTTGTTATTTAAACCATGAATCTGGCATAGTTATGTGATAAAAGTCAGTCACTGACTATGCCAGGGACTGTGGAACAATTTTTCATTTTAGGTATTTGCATGTATGTGACATCAGACACTAACCCCTTCACGGTCTATGAGTCGTTATTAACGGCAGTATGTAAGAAAGACCTACAATCTCAGTAGACAAAAAGCTCAATGAGTCACTGCTGTAAGGAGCGGTCCAAAAATCTCACCTAGATCTGGTTGCATTAACAGAAATGCACAGTTGAGAATACAGCGCTCTGGTCACTGTCCGTGTGCAGGGCTCTGGGCATCACACTCCAAGAATGGGCCCTGGCAGACATGTCGTGTGAAATGAGGATAAGAGAACTAGGGCTTGCTTTTCTTTTTTTTTTTTAAGTTGTTTTACTGCTGATATGTTTGCATTATTTTCAAGCTAAAAACGTAGCAGCATGGAGCTGTCTGCCACAGCCTTCCAACAAAGTTTACAGTTGTTAGAGTATCCTTTTAAGTGTTGAAAACCAGCTCCTTTTCTTTCCTTTTTAAACATAAAAAATTTTAATTGGCATTAACTCTAATCTACCCTAATCTGTTTTAGATTTTGTTCTATAATCATGAGTTTCTGTGGAGATATTCTCCATAGATGATAGTCTACTGAAATGCCTGAAAAGTCGCAGGCTGGCCTGTTTTCTTCAGGGATTTTTAAGTGAATCAGAAAAGGGATACTGGAGGTTCTCCACATATGTAACGGCATAGTAAACTGGAGACAGTGAGGAATCAGCTACAAAGGTGATAATGTATTAAAATCATATTTAAGGTATTTGCTTTTATGGATATTTTATAATGCAAGCTTTTGTCAAAACAATGCTGGGTGATAGATTAGTCTTAGAAAATGTTCGTCTGTGCAGAGAATACATTTTCTTCCATTAATTACTATGGAAACAAATTCACAGGTTATATATGGTATTTCCCAAAAGGACTATTAATAGAGCCTTTTGAGATGAATTAGTATGAGAGCATTTTTGAAATAGGGTCACTGTCAAATTGAATGCAACTTTTTTTTTAATACAACACTGGAAAATGCTAAGTCATTTGGCACCTCCTTACAAATATTTTACATGGTCACATTCATTAAATGTTACTACATTTCTGAATTTTTGCAAAAATTACTTTATCATAATAGAATGGAACTATTTTAAAGTTTGAAAACCTGACATGGTCAGTTCAGAAAATGAAGTCTGAATAAGGTCATTGTATTTAAAACATATATATATACACACACATACACACACACATACCTGATTGATGAGGAAGGTGACTTTCATTATTATAAGTCTTATAATTCATAAACATATCATGTGTTTCAGAATAAAAGTTATATATTTGAAGTTATGCATGGTAAGAAGTGCGTTTAAATCGTCACAAACAGTAGTACATCATAAAAGACCATGCTGATCTTGTGTATGTTCGTACTATAAACGATCGGTTGCTATTTGGTGTTGTACAGCTCACGTTTACACACTCGGTAAACCTAGTATCCCGAGTGAATCGCCTTTTAAGTGGTCCTTACAGTGGTGTTTTCAGGTCACTTTATCACAGACCTCCTTGGTTTTCAACTTCTGCTCTGAAACATTTTTTTAATAACGTGATAATGATGGTACATTTTTCTCTATTGTTTCTAGTGAAAGGCTTTTAGTCCACCAGTAACTACAATCAAATATAAAGTGTTAATGTTGCCATTCTGTAAATACTGAATTTTCCGTTATTTAGCAGTGCTGCTTCCATCTGTCTTAATGCTGGTATTAAGATCATGAGCCCTTTTTCTCTCACAGTGTAGTCTTTGCTACTTTTATTAAGTTATTGATGCAATTTGATCTTTTCCCATAATCTGTATTTAAACAAAATTACATCATTGCGTCATCTTTTCTAAACTCATCTCCATTAAAACTTGCCTTAACCTACCAGATTGCTTTTGTCACCATTAGCCATAATGTGTATGTTTCATTTACTTTCACAATGAACTTTGTTTAGCGGGGGGGGGGGGGGATCAAAGTAATTTTGTTTTTTTTTAAGATTTTATTTAGAGGGAAAGGGAGGGAGAACAAGGGAGAGAAACATCAATGTGTGGTTGTCCCTTGCATGCCCCAAACTGTGAACCTGGCCCGCAACCCAGGCATGTGCCCTGACTGGGAATCAAGCCAATGACCCTTTGGTTCACAGGCCTGAGCTCAAACCACTGAGCCACATCAGCCAGGGTTAGGACTCCTTTCTAAATCCAACCAATACCAGTAAAGTTGGAAGAAAGTAGCAAATATCCCCTTCTTTTTAAAGAGAGGGAAACTAAAGAGTCCAGAATGAGTTAGTTCTTAATGCTGATAAAAACAAAGTGAAAAATGTGCCAGTATCCATCCAGTGAACTGAAAATGTCGGTGGACTGTTAATGTGTCTAAAGGAGAGACCCACCTAGGTAATTCAAGTTGCAGATAAGTCTTTTAGTTCACATTTACGGATTAACTAGTTAACCAAATTTCTTTATTACACAGACCTAATCTTAGAAATTCTCACCACACGTCTTTTCAAAACCAGCTTCGAAGCAATATACAATAAGTAACTTCCCTTGGTCCTTAACTTTTTTGAAATGGGTAATCCCTAAATAAAATATTTTAGAAACTTTCATTTCCCTTTATTTTACTAATACTCACATTTCATTCTATGTTCCAGACAGCTCTGGCGACAAAGACACCACAGAAAATATTACTTATACTAAACTTTATTTCCACTAATATTTCCTTTACATAATTTCAAAGTAGGCCTGTGCTCTAAGATGAGCAAAAGAACAGATATCCCAAATATCATTAGTTATTTTTTTCCACAATGTTCTTCTAAACAGGGCATGGGGAGTTTCAGGGCCCCCAATGTTGACACCTAACATTTTACCCCTCGAGACTTTATGTAAAAATACAGGAAGAAAAAATAACATCAACATACAAGAATCAAATTATATGAGGGTATTATAAATTCTCATGTTATATGCTACCCATCTGTTTAGGGTTGTCATAATAATGGCCGAAACTTTTCTCTGCAAAGTTCAATTTTTTTTTAAGTAAAATGTCTGCATATGTGAAAATGCTGCACTTATTTCTCTCAATATACTAAAAGTAGTGGTAGTTTTAAAATTCTTCAAGGGTCCAAGCTGGAACATGACTATGACTTATGGGGTCTATTGAGCAAACTAATTCCAAGTTTGGCAACCATCAGCAAGCTGTTAGGGGGGAAAAAAAAAACACAAAAACATCAGGTAAAGAACAGAACTGGCACTTGACTATTTGCTTAAAGGATTAGGGCTCTGTGGGTCCCCCACTGCACAGTGAGCAGGTACCAAGACAGGAAGCAGAGAACTTCCATCCCTCAAGGCACCAAGAAAAAACTTGCCATGGGTCAGTCTTGTGCTGAGGCCTTAAAACAGTACATGTGAGCTGGAGTTCCTAATCCTACTGCCAGTAGTCCCGAGATGAGAAAACTGAAGGCTGGAAAGATCAAGGCCTCCCCGTGGTCACAGAGCTAGCTAATAGTAGAGCTGCAGCCGCCCAGTTTATTCCTCTTGACCTCACTCGGTCTACATTATGAAACATCTTGCTTGACAGCATCATAACTATGACCAAGTAACCAAAGTCATACTTCTAATTAATCATTTCTCAAAAGAGATTTTTTAAAATTCCCCTATTTTTAGGGTCTCTTTATTATGCTTAAGAACTACCGTTTTAAAAAAATCTGGTTTAAATTTTATAATCAGTTAATTAGAAGTAGGAATCAACAGAACCGCCCTTCAAGCAAAACTTTCAATAATAAAGGGCACCCACACAACTAAGAAACATGGAACCCACACTGAATAAGCTGCGGTCACGTTTGCACTAAAGCTTCATCCTCTGTAGAGAGGAGCCAGGATGGGCCAGACAGCAAACGTGAGAGGAAAATTATTTCCAGAATGAATGAACTTACTTATTTCACTTTCGCATTACATCAGCTACTGTTTTTGCAGCCTTTCCTACTTGTGTATACATTAAATCATTTTAGTTGATGCTCAGCATCAAGTATATTGAAACAAGTAAATCTGTGGGTGTACAAAGTATTATGGGCATTAAACTAAAACCCACACTGGTGAAGAACTGCAACAGAATAGAAAGTACCTGGCACCTGCGATTAAGCCTGCAGGCATAAATTTTCCAGAGTGGTAGAATCTCATTCCCATAATGCCGGCCAAGGTTCCAGATGTAGCTGATGGGAAAAAGAGGCAAAGTTCATCACATCTTATATTCGGAAGAACTAAAAGAAGTGACCAAAGACCCGCCCATCTTTCAAGGGCCATACCCCATCTCATGCCTCCCAAGTTCAGGGAGCTTCATGACCACCCACATCCTATGAGACTGAAGCACAAATACTAGAATACGAGGCCCTCACAGCCTGGGTCCTGTCAGCCTCTCTGCCTTATCTCCTACCTCTCCTCAGACATAAATTTCCTATCTCCTACCTCTCCTCAGACATAAACTTCTTGATTTTCTCCAAACTGCTTTTGGTTTTTTTTTTCCTCCTTTTCTTGACAATTCCGTTGGGTTGGCCAAGAAGTTCATTTGGTTTTTCTGTGAGATGGCTCGAGAGTGCTTAGCTGTCTTTTAACTTCATTCAAAACAATTGTTGGACTACACTGTGACAGCTGTCATATCAGTGTGCATTTATATTAAAAAATCAAAATTGTTGAGTTTTTGTGCAGCCATTTTAATACTAAAGATTTTCATACACAACATTTTCAGCATGTTATGCTTTATTATTTCAAGAAAGATAAAAATGCAACTGAAACACAAAAAATATTTGTGCAGTGTATGGAGAATGTGCTGTCACTGACTGAATGTATCAAAAGTGGTTTGCAAAGTTTCACCCTGGAGATTTCTTGCTGGACGAGCCTCCACGGTCAGATAGACCAGCTGAAGTTGGTAGCAAGCAAATTGAGACATTAACTGAGATCAGTGTTATACCAACTTGGGAAAGAGTCAACATACTTTTATTTTATGGAAAAAAATAAACAGGCTTTCTGGCCAACCCAGTATTTACCCCATATGCTCTTCCCACTTAACATCTGTTAAAACACCTACTATGTATGCCACGCACTGTACTGGATGCTGGAGAACACATAAAAAGGGTCTCCATCCTACAGTTCCTCAAGTTTGATGGAACAAATTTGTGAGAATCACACAAAAACTTAGTATACTTGTATTATGGGTACAATTAATGCAATACAAATAACAGGGAGATCGTGAAAGGATTTGCTGAGGAACTGAGGCCTGAGTGGAGACCTGAAAGCAACAGTTAATAAGCCAAAGGGGAAGGGAGCGCATGTCAAGCAAAGGGAGGGCCATGTGCTGAGAGGCCTTGTGGAGAAAAGGCCAGTATGGTGCAGAACTCGAGACATGACTAGCGAGGGAGAGAGCCCAGATCATACAGAGCGCCTTGGAGGCCATCTTACAGATTGTGGTCTTCATCCTAAGAGAGATGAGAAGCCATGAAAGGACATTCAATTGAGCTGCATTCTGAAAACAGAATTCTACCTGTATCACAGAAAACAAACTTCAGGGACACTGGAGCACGCACGGATACCAATTAAGGAACTTCCTCAGGAAAGCAGGGAAAGAGAGGGATGACTGGGATGAGGACAGTGGCCAGGGAGACACAGGAGGAGACAATTAGGATGTACTGGAAGCAGTGCTGACAGGACTTGCTGATGAGTTAGAAAGAGGGGGGGAAGAGTACAATCGAGACCTGAACGGATGGAGAACACCAGAAGACAACGTGTGCGAGGCGGGAAGTCAGGCTTTGGGACATCTCGATTTCAAGCAGACAACTGTATGTAAAAGAGTAAAGCTTGGAGGAGAGAAAAACTTGTGAGTTGTTTGTATATTGGTGGCAATTTAAGGCCTGGGCTTCAATGCCATTGTCAAGTGAGAAAATATAAAGAAGATTTAAAAAGCCAGGCCTTAAGCACTTTAATAATTAATGCCCCCCCCCGCCCTGCAAAAAAAGGGTCAACAAAAGAGAATGAGGAAAAAAAAAAAAAAAACCCAGGAGAGTGAAAAAAATGGATTGGTGTACTGTGCTGAGAACGAATAACAGGCCAAATAATATGAGGACTACACTAGATTTTCAAAAATACAGGTCACTGACGGCTAGAGAAAGCTACTTATTTCCATGAACAAAGGGGACAGAAATGGAGACTGAAATGGGTCACAAATGTACAAGAGGTGTGGAAATGAAGACAGGAAGTACAATGAATTTATTTAGAGAAGTTTCTAAAGGGAAAGAACAGAAGCCACTGGAGAAGGAAGTAGGGTCACGAGATCCTTATTTTAACGGGTGTGATGAGCACATCAGAACACCAGTAAGAGGAATCCATCTGAAATGTAGAATGTAAGTAAGAGATCGCATCGGTGAAGGCGTAAAGCTCCAAGACTGAATGGGAGAAGAGACCCAAAGCCAGAGTGAAGGGACTGGCCTTGGCAAAGAGAAAGGGGACAAAGGAAGGCTTGGATGTCAACGGTATGAAGGTCGGGCCCCCATGGGATGGCTGCTGTTTCTTCTTTAGGGAGGCAGTGAGGGCCATTTGCTCGGGTGAAGAAGAGGGATCACAAAGGGGAACATAAGTCTGGAAGTCATTCTGGAGCTTTAGTGAGGGAGGTGTTGGGCGGAGCTAAAAGCTGGGCACCTCCTCCTTCTCCAGCACACCCCAAACGAGCCCTCACTGACTTCCCTTCCCAGCCCAGGCAGAACTGTACAAACCACTGTTGATATGCTTGTCCTCCCCACCGTACGAGTAAGGACCAGAACTGCGTGTTTTCTCACGGTGTGGGTTTGTGGAGACAGTGAGGAACACACATTCTTAGCAGACCGTCTGACACATGGGTGGAGCTCAATAAAAATGTACTCAAAGCAGCCTTGATAATAAGTAATCTTCCCTTCCCTGCACTTCTCACTGTCTGTGCTGCTCACAGGGCACTTCAGCAACCCCAAAGAGTCACTTTTTGTCCCTAATTGAGGTACAGGCTCCTTCAAAGCAAGGCCTATGTCCTATACGTTTAGCTTACTGCTAAAGGGCTAATGATTTACAAATGGGGAAAATGCAATACTGATGAAAACTTAACCTAGACACGTGACACTTTAGTGATGCTCAAGCAGTTTTTAGTGGGTAATCACTATTTAGTGGGTTTATTTAGTGGGTTAAGAGACATATACTTGCTTTGTACAAGTTTAGTACTAACTTCACTGGGTAAATCTAAATTCATGAGGTATGAAAACCTTTTCATACTCTGTACATAAATAATAAGCAGAAACCAGCACAACCCCCCAACCCCCCACTTAAAAACTTCTCTAGGACTTGGCAGAAGCAACCTGACACATTCCACCAAACCTCTGGTAGAGTCTTCTGGATAGAAGATGACCTACCTAGGAAAACCCAAATGTTCCTTGGATCCTGAGAGATCTGATAAGCACCCAGGCCTGCTAAACCACCAAAGAGGAGCCCAGCAGCCAGGGATGGGACACTACCTGGAGGAAAGCAAACACATGCCTGTATTATATGTCAGACATTTATTTTGTTAATAGAATCCACTAGACTTCTCTTACTGACAAAGGAAAACAGCAAAGGGAATTCTGAACACGGTTCTCAAAACATAAAAATGTTTTGGGGAATTAGCTAAATAGCTCTGGTAAAATTACCAGAGAAATCAGGGTAATAACACACCATTTCTCTTTCCTCTAATAGGGAGAGTGCTTCTCCCTAAGAAGGGTACCTACTGCTTATAAAGCATCCGTTCAAGAAACATGAAATGATGGCAATTGGAACTCCATTCATGTATTGCTTTTATGTTTTTTTAGAAGAAAAACTATGATGCCTTTGTATTTGCTGTCTGTACCCCTGAAATCAATGCCATATCATGTTTGAATGCTACATGTTTTACACAGGTACTATACATAGTCAATGCATACTGCATTTTTATATGTGTTCACACTTATCAGGTCTCTTATACATAGTGGCGGTATTACAGCACATCAGAAAATGTGTGGTATCTCAGCAACTTGGCATTTATGAGTCTTATATAAAAAGAAAAGAAGGGGGAGGGAAGGAGAAGAGGAGGAAGAAGGAGGAGGCGAGCTCCTCAATAGGCCTGGTTAACTCATCAAGGACTCCAACTGACAAGACCTTGGGCAACTCCCCAAAGGAGGGGGAAATAAGGTCAGTGAGTTAAAAGATTTGGAGAATAAGAATATAAAAATTCTAGTGTGTGCGCGCGTGTGCATGTGTGTTGGGGTGGGGATGTAGCTAAGGGGTACAGATGAGCAGGCTCTCTCACATATCCCTGCCTAATTTAATGAGGAACTTCAAAAAATGAGTACGTGGAGACTGGAGGTTTCCTGGTACTTAAAGAGAAGAGCACAGGGATGGAAGGCACACTGGGGTCAAGGCTGATGTATGGTAGTTGCTGATAATAACAATCTACTACCACCCCTGCCCAGCATCTTTAGATAAAGAGGCAAAAACAAGTAATTCGTAAGAAGCCTGGCTTAACTCAGCCAGATAACCCACAGGCAAGTGCAGGAGAAGCCACTGCAGGAGGGGCTTCCACAGGAATTGCCGGACTGACAATAAGCCAGCACTCAAGCTAGAGGGCCTAAAGCAAACTTGATTCAAATAAGATTGCACTTTGGGGACCCTGGGGACTCACTCTTCACCAGGAACAACGTGAAGATCTTAACAGGTCAAATAACTACAAACCATACCAGCTTTCGCATAACCAATGATCCCACCAGAAGTGACCAGTGCTGCATAGCCAAAGCCAATCCAGTGTAAAGGCACTCTGAAAAAAAGAGTTAAGACATCACTGCCAGACGTGTTTAAAAAATGAAAGCAAAACCCCCACAATCATAGAATGAGATTTAAAAGGTCATCATTACAGAACGATCCTGTCACTGTGGAAATGAAAATGAAGCCCAGGTGTTAGATGACTTGCCTGAAGTCACACAACTAGTCGGTGGCAGAGCTGGGACTCAAACCCTGGCCTGCAGGTTTATTATCCTGTACTGCCCTGGCAGTCTCTTAGAGCCCTTTTCAAAGAAAAAAAACTCTGGTTCTGAGAAGCTCAGGGCTACTCCACTCCCATTCCCTATGCACTTACAGCGGGCCAGAGTCCTTCTGCATTGTTCCTTCCTTCTCACGCAGTCCGGACAGGAGACTACACTGGGTCTGCACCTGCAGGGACTGGATCAGGGGGTGGTTAACAGCACTAACAGTCATAAAGAAGTGGGTCCAAGTTCCAGGGTCACACCTTCG
>PVKM010051596.1:0-10435 GCA_004027735.1 Carollia perspicillata
CGGCCTTGCCGCCCCCAGTGGTCGCTGTCATCTGCGGGGGGTGGGGTGGGGGGGCACCTTCCTGACTTCGTTTTTGTCTGCCTCCTCCGTGACATAAAGTTAAGTCTTCTAGGCTTATGGAGTTATTTTCCCCTTGTTCACTAGATTTGCAAATTTTAAAATAATAGATCCTTAAAAATTGTGCTACTGTTTTTAAAAATCTTACTCCCAAATGTCAGAATTGTTGGGTGACGGATGTGCTCTCTTCAGTAAGATGCTCCGTGGAATATTGTACTAAACAAGTGGGGAACCCTGGTTCCTGTGGGTGCCCTCTCTCTCTTAACCACACACAGAAAAGGAGAGTCTGTGCTTGTCTCCATGATTCTAGGAAATCAGAATATTCATGTTAAATAACCCAGAGCCTTTGGGGGAATGAGTTAACTCCCGCAGTATGATAGAATCCCCTAAAATTATTTATTATTAATGCTCTAATGGGATATTCAAAAGTATAAACATCTCCAGATGTATGTATTAACTAGTATAACCCAATGCAGGATTAGCTCATTTAACTTTACAAAAGTCACTGCTTTTCTCAAGGGTGAAATGAGAGGGTTGAAAAGTCTACAGTCTAACTCTAACTCCAAAAGTCTATGACACAGGTGGGCCGAATCCAGCCCTCCACCTTGTTTTATCCAGCCAGCCCTTGTTTCTACCTGGCGGCAGCACCGAGCTCCCTGCCCCTAGTTAAGGAGTAGTTACATTTATACAGTCCTAAAATTACGTCCGGCCCTTTGAAGGCAACTGTGAGGCTGATGTGGCCCCTGGTGAAAAGGAGTTTGACACCCCCGGTCTATGATCTAAGACTTCGTCTTGATTTTGTAACCCACTGAAGAGAACCCATCACAATCCTAGGCTCCTGTGTTTCGTTTGGGAGAGCACTATGTCTCCACCCCAATCCTCCTGGTGTCTTTCTGGATTACTCTGGTCCTTGTAAAATTGCTTCTGTTTATTGAAGGTCAGATTCACTGGGTGATTTCTGTGTAGAGTGTCCAGTTCTGCCATTACTAAGCAGGCATAGTCATCCTTCGGATTTCTGTGAAGCAGTCGTCAGACAAGAAGACTTAGCTCCTTTGGCGTTCTGAGTGAGCAAGAGCAGAAAGACATGAAGGAGCTGCTGAGTGTCTCCAGCGAGTGCCGTAGCTGCAGGGTGCGGACAGAAGCATTCCCTGTGAGTGTGGGTCAGATCGTGCAGTCAGGTTCTTGTCCACTCAGACAGAGTCTGCTCAGGTGCAGTAGTGTGTCTGCATTCAGGTACCTTCGGCGCTAAGGCACTGTACTGCACTCATGGGGCGGGGTGTTCTGGGGAGCATGGATAGAATCTTCTTCAGGAAGGAGCCGAACACAGCTTTACTTGCAGTACTTGGCTTCTTCGGAGGACTCCTATTAAGTACCACAGGAGGTCGGAGCGGGCGTACCAGGGAAGGCTTTATGGAGGTGGCTTTTAGCTGGGTTTAGACAGGTGGGGATTAGAGGGAAAGTGGTCATTCCGGGTGTGGGAACATCAACAAGATTAGGTCGCGTATATTTTTTTCTACTTAAGTAAATGTAAATCCAAGAATCCAGATCTATTAAAAATCCCTCCCACTTCGTCAATTGTTTTTTCACTTTTTGATGTTGAGATGCATCGTACAATCAAGAGACTACATGCACACTTATGGTAGTTTACTTAGGTATTTGTCTTGTGGCAAAGGTAACGTTAGCAATAAAGGAATTCAGTAGGTAGTTGACAATTTCAATATAAAGTCTAATTAGAACTATTTCAATATAACATAGAGCTCATTTTTAGAGGCGCTGTTTGTTTTTCAAAGGATAAGATGGCCCGTTACTGGCTGAACAAGTCGGAACGGCTGCATCGGCCAGAGTGAGACGAGAGCCTGGCCTCCGTGTTTGGTTGAGCAGTTAATGGCATGTGCAACCGTGAACGAGTTGCTCCTTCCTGTGCTTACGCTCTGTGTATTAGCCCTGGGAAGAGGTCGCTTGGCGGGGCACGGGAGGAGGGGCAGCATCTGTCAGCCTCCTAACACGCTCCTCAGCCCACAAAAGTTTTATTGGCCTGTGTCTCACCGATGTGTTTTGCAAGTGAAGAGTCTGTTGGCAGTGAACACCCTCGGCGGATGAAGTGTAGCTCTGGTGATGGTGTGAGTCATGTTTTCAGTGGATATTGAAATTCATTCTTACAACTCCATGATTTCAAAGCTGGAAAGGTCTTTTACAGATGAAGAAAAGGACATTCAGACACACGAAGAGTCCAGCCCCAAGCGTCCACTTAGCATTCTGTCCAACACACCTGACTCCTTCTGACCTGGGACTCCAGGGCAGGGACGGGAAACTGGGGCCCGCGGGCCAGGTCAGCCACTGCCTGCTTTTGTCAGCTGAGTTTTATTGGCGCACGGCCACACCCAGGCGCTCAGCACTGTCTCTGGCTGCCTTTGTGCGGTCGTGAGTAGTTGCCGCAGAGATGGTATGGCCAGCAGAGCCTGACCTGCTTACTGACTGGCCTTTCACAGCACACGTCTGCTGCCCCCTGTTCTACAGCATCTCTTACCTGTCCGGGCAGTCAGTGTGCTTGGAATCCTGGGCATGAGGGAGCATGCGGAAGTTGAAGACACTGTCCATCTTCTCAAGGAGTTACTTGCACTCCAGAGAATGGGGCACACCTCAGACACGTGGGAGGAACAATAACAAGTGCTGTAAGAGAGGAGACACAAGTTCTAGACCGCAGGCTGTTTGCAGAGCAGTCCAGAATGGTTACAATAACATCGTCAACATAAATGAAAGACAGCCAAGTAAAAGAAATTATTTCTTTGCATACAGTTTCTTTGAATTGTATAGTTAAATCATTTATTCAAAAATTATCTTGTATCCCTACGTTGCAGACTTTCTCTAGGTGATGGGCAGAGCCATCTCTAAGTTTTGCCTCTTTTCTGACCTACGCGATGTCCCTCTGACATTACACCATCAAAAAAACTAAGTTCCTGCTTTGTTTTTAATGATAGACAGCTAGGTCTTAAAAGAAAAATTTTAAGTCAATTTGGCTTTCTCTTAAAATCCTTCAATTCCATTAACACCTGAGTGATCAGACTTCCTGTCTGCTTCTTCCTTCCTTGGCCTTGATCCAAAAATCCGCTGCGAGAGAAGGTTCCTTGGCGAGTGCTGCTTTGGAATCCATCCGCAGCCCCTCGTTGGCTGTGCAGAGGTCGAGACTTTGGAGGTCCACACAGGTCTGCTTGGTCCAAGTCCACGACACATCCCCATGGAGCATACTTCTTGTCCCGGGCTTGTCTTACAGCTTCTGTTGAAGTCTCCCGTTTTGCTTTACAAATGTAAACTTCTTCAGGGTTTGTGAAGATTTCGTTGGTTGGTTGATCCTACAGCAGATAAAACAGAAGCCCCCACCCACCCACCCCAGGCCATGTTCTCTCCTTTCCCAGCCCAACTCTAACACACTTCATGGCAACCTTTCAGGTCCTTGCAAAAAATATATTAACCATCTCTCAAGCTGCCTTTAAAAAAAACACTTAATCCTCACCACGGGATATATTTATTGATTTTAGAGACAGAGAAACATCGAGACCTAGGTACGTGCCCTGACTAGGAATCAAACCCACAGCCCCCTGGTGCACAGGAAGATGCTCCAACCAACTGAACCATCCGGCCAGGGCTACATTTTTAACAGAAACAAAATTCTAATCGTGGAGACATCGAGTCTCCTTTATTGCCTATTTGTCACTAAACTAGGACAATGTACTTCCTTGATTTGGTTGTATTGACTGGATGAGTTTTATATGCACAGAAAGTCAATCCTGGAAGCCTCTAATCTTAAATCAGATGACCAAAAAGAAGCTGGAGGCCCCAGGGTAAGCAGTTGGAGGCTCATCCCCCGGGGCTTCAGGGACCAGAAAGCCACACCACACTGTTCCCTCTGGCTTCCTCCACAGCAGTGAGTGCTGGTGAAATTGTTTCCAGTGAGGCTCTTGGACTTTTATTTTACAAATGAGCCTCAGGAGCCGCCTTGAAGGGGGAAAAGGTATCATTAAAGGAAGCCTAAAGGGATTAGCATGAAAGTGATGACAGGCCTTTGTGGTGAGGTATGGGGTGTGCAGGCGCGTGTATGACTTTGCACACACCCTTACATGTACAAATGTGCTTGGAGGAAAGAAAGGACAGGCCCGTGGGATGTCTCCATGAGCCAGAGGGGCTCCGAATTTTAGTAGCAGCTGAAAGAACCACATCTCCCTGCCACACACACACATACACACCATCTCAGGCAGATAACCCCTCAGCAGGTGCCTGCATCCCAGAACCCCCTAGGGCTCCTGCCCAGGTCCTAATGCACAGCCAGCCAGGAGCATAAGGCTGCGGGGTGGGCCTCTGGGCACTGTTGTTCTGGAGTCAGCAGGATTAAATGTCAGTCCCGGTCTCCCAAGGAAAGGTGCTTCATGCGCCTGAGGCCTAGTTGCCTTTTCCGTGAAAATGAGAAGATGAAGGCCCATTTCTGGGTCCTTTTTGAGTACTAAGGAGACAGTAGAAAAACGTATAGCACAAGTAGGTTAATTACTAAATACTAGTGTCCCTCCTCCACTCCAGTTTTCTTCACTCTACTCCAGAGCCGTGGAGAGCAGAGGGCAGGGGGAGCAGCCAGGACCACTGCCCGCCAGAGCTGGCTCAGGGCACTGACCTCTGTCTGGGCCATTTGTTTCCAGCGATGTGGGCCTGCAAAGTGTACCCTTCAAGGCACCTGGTTTCCTTACTTCCTTGGAGATCAAGTCCTGCACTCCCTCCTGCCTCCTCTGGGTTTTGCCCACTGTTTGGAGGAGATAGGTGAGCGCCCTGGGGTGGAGGGGAGGGTCCCTCAACAACACTGTCCCAGTGGCTCTGACCTCTCACGCACAGGCTGAGCCATTGTACTTTATTTTCACCATGAACAGTTACTGAGAGACCAGAGCGCCCTGAAAGACAAGGAAGTTTCAGGACAACCGCAACAGTGGCTATATGGAAAAGAATAGAAGGGGCTTGAGGAGACTGGAAATTTCACTTTGTTCAAGGGTGCACATTTCTGCAAGACAGCGAGTGTCCCTCCCTCCCGGCAGCCCCTGGATAGGAATCCCGGGCTGCCGCACACCTGAGTGGAGCAGGGACAGGGCGGTGCTGTGTTCCAGCTGTGGCTCAGGGTGAGCTGTGAGCCCTGAGTTGCAGATTCCAGAATTTCCCAGCTGTGCTCCACACCTTTGGCAACCAGAGGTGTGAAGGTCCAGCCCTGTCTGCAGCTGCAGTCCCTCTGCCCCATGAAGCCAGGAAGCATAGATGTCGTCTTTTCCTCAGCTCCTCCCTCCCACGGCTTGCCACTGTGCACATACGGTTTCTGTTTTCCTAAGCCACAGCAAAGCATGGGCAATTATGCTCTGCGAACACACCTCTGCGCATCAGCACAGGGTTGGCTGCAGTGGATTTAGCAGCAGCAAGTTTCTGCTTCTAGGTAAGGGCATATCTAGCATAGAGGAGGCGGGGCAACAGCTGCAGACCACCCCTACATGTCGTAAACGCCGAGTTTCTATAAGCAGGATTTCTCAAGTTTGCCACTCTTGATATTAGGCCCAAATAATTCTTTGATGTGTGGGGTTGTCCCGTGCATTAGAAGGTACTTAGCAGCATCTCTGGCCTCCACCCACTGGAGGCCAGCAGCAGTCTCCGCCCCAATCGTGACAACCAAAATCGTCTCCAAATATTGCCAAATACCCTATAGGGAACAAGAGTTTAGATCAACTGTGGTTACTTTTATATAATGCAGAACAACAATTATTTTGTTGCATATTACTTAACCTGTTTTGTTGCTAAATCTGAAGTAAATGTATTTATTTTTCATAAAACATGTAAAGAAATTGAACAGGGACACTCAGCCTCTTCTTGTTCTTATTGGAGATTATACCCACAGAACTCCAGTTTCCAGAGTTTCTAGGTCTTCATTTAAAATTCCATTTGGGCAATAAAAACTACATAAAATTACTCTCTTAGAAGCTTTACCGAAATTTAACTTAACCACCATCACTAAACATCCCCTTCGTCAATAACGCAACTTCCCACTCAGATTGTACAAACATCAGTTTTGTCTAGCGTGGTTTTTTTCCGTTGGAAACAATGTTGGCTATGTGTGAGTTGCCCTTTTTTTTTACAATCTCTGCTCGATAAACTTATACAGTGAGCTTCTGGTAAGAGACAGACGTGGGAGTGAAAATATTTCTTCCTCACCACAGGAAGGGATTTTTTTTACAATGTCTTTTAGCTGCAGACACCCAGGGCACCTCACGTGGCAGGAAGAGCACTCTCTTTTCTGCAGTTGGAAAATGACTCTTCATGATGACATCGTACTCGAGCTAAAGCCTTCCAGAAACTTCCTCTCGTGGAAGAGACAATCCAAATAACAGACGTTTGTTTGAAAATATCCACCCCTTGACATAGAAGGCCCTTTCGTTGAGGAGAAACGCCCTTGAAATGAATGAATGAATGAATTCCTTCTGACATAAAATTGTTTACATGCATGTTCAGGTGTTTTTATAGTGGTGCGAACCTTTGTTTATAGAGTTTGCCGAGTTTTATTACATGGTATCAGAGAACATTGTATCTCCCAAGAACACCATGATGGTTACCAGAGGGGAGGGGTTTGGAGACGGGCAAAAGGAGTGCAGAGGGTCAAAAGGTACAGACTTCCAGTTAGGAAATAAGTAGGTCATGCGGATGCAGGGTACATACAGCGTGACGACTGCGGTCGGTAGTATTGTAGTACATGTTCGAAAATTGCCAAGAGAGTAAATCTGAAAAGTTTCCATCACAAGAAAAAAAATTACAAGTTTGTCTATGACAGATGGTGGCTAGAATTATGCTGGTGATCATTCCCTGTAGATAAAAACGTCCAATCATTATGCAGTGTTGTACACCGAAGCTAATGCTGCAGTGTTACCTGTCCGTCATACCTGAATTTTGTAAAGAAAAAGAGCGTGTGTCTGTGCTGACGTGGATTTCAACAGACCTGCAAAGCAGTCTCCAAAGCACCTAGGGAAGTGAGAAGGATCTGCCTTCTATTTAATTGAAATCTTAAAAACAAAAATAGCTCATACGGCTTGAACTTCAATTGTACAAAAAGAAGGAAAACTTGTGTGGTCAGGTGGTTGTTTTTTATCATCTGGCATAATTTTTAACTAAAGAAACAAACCAATCAATAGTGTCATCAAAGCCACTTCTACTCTGAGCTTGAAACAACCGCTTTCTGCCCCAGAAGTCCTGTCGCGGCCTCCATTAGTGACTGAGTAACTCAATATGTCTTGAATGTCCACATATTTTTATTAGGCAGCTAAAGTTGGCTTTGCTGGATTAAATGCCATTTAAAATGATCAAATGGCAGCCTGTTTGGGTTATTTTCACATTTATGAAAGGGAAAAGCTTGCAAGCTACACATGGTTTTGAATCTCACAGGTAAAGTCTGTTCTCGGGTAAGCCCGCCCTTCATTTGCCAGCCGAAGAGCAGACAACCTTCTAGATCTTTCTGTAGTAAATGGTTTGTGGAAACAGCCCAGCTTCGTGAGAAACCAGCATGGTGCCCCCGCACCCCCCATGCTGGGTGAGCCCTTAATTGAGGGCATGGTCACATTTGACTGTTTCAAGAGAAGTAGATGCTACCAAGGCAGTAAACGAGAAGCAACAGCAACAGTGAGGTGGAAGCCCTTGTGCCTGTGGGGAGGAGGGGAGAACCAGCCACTCGGGGAGGGGAGGGCTGCCATTACATCGCTCACCGTCCCACGGGCAAAGTGTCTCTGTCAAACCACAGAAGACAGCCAGGTCACGTTTTATTATTAAGTTTTAGTCACATGAACACTCCAGCAGGGGTGTCCAACCTTTCGGCGTCTCTGCACCACACTGGAAGAAGAGTTGTCTTGAGCTGCACATTAAATACAGTGAGACACGTAATCACACACACAAAATAATGTTTCAAGTAAATTCATGATTTTTTGTTGGGCTGCATTCGCAGCCATCCTGAGCTGCATGCGGCCAGCCGCAGGTTGGACACCCCTGCAAGAATCTCACTTCCAATCCAGGTGAACATAAAGGTGTCATCAAGCCTCTTTGTAGCAAAAATGATTGTCGCAGGAAACGGCAGAGTTATACGCAACGCCAACCCGCCCCTCCACCCCGCCACACACACACCTTGTTTCTCCTGTTTACCACCATTTAACGAGATAATATTTGGTTTTGTCAGATGTTTTCCAGTTGGAAGAGGTGGTGAGAAACCAAAATGTACCTGCCATTTGACGGCAGGACCAAAATGGGACAATCAAACCACAGCGCAGTCCTCCGTTTTCCATTTGCAGTAACAATGTTGTGAGGTGGAGACGGCGGGGGTGGGAGAGGGGGTGCGGCGCTGTGCCCATGGCGCTGCTTTGCTGAGACTCTGGAGTAGTCCTCTTACTAGAGCCAGATTATTCTGTC
The DNA here is from genome assembly GCA_004027735.1 of Carollia perspicillata. Lineage (NCBI taxonomy): Eukaryota > Metazoa > Chordata > Mammalia > Chiroptera > Phyllostomidae > Carollia > Carollia perspicillata. The sequence continues at coordinate 8,518 of PVKM010051596.1, forward strand.
TGCAGTAGCGTGACCCTGACCTCTCAAGGCACTTGACGATGCTCAGATTTGGCCCCCTGCCCCTCCCCCACCTCAGCCCACCCTCTGGCAGCAGGGGCACTATGGCAGGTAGGGGTGGTGGTAGAAGTGGCCGGTCACCCTCTGTTAGAATGGGGTTCGGACTCCAGCAGCCGTGTCATTGTTTTAACATCACTTGGCTGTTTCTGAAACACAGTCCATTGCACGTCACATTAATTTTTAGGTGCAAATGGGGGGTGGCGGGGGAAGATACAGTAAGAGATACTAAAGATTTATGGTCATTTTAAGTTTCATGGTAATTCCTAGAAAGACTAAGACTCCCGGAAAATGCCATATTTTATGCCAATTCCTTCTGTTCAGAGAAAAGGCTGGATTTCATAATGGGCACACTCAACAGTTAGACCTCGCTCTGGAAAAGTCCTACAATTTTACAACTGTACACCTGCTCCCCAGCTTCTCCGAGGATAGAAATCCCCGTGGGAAGTGTGGCACAGCACCTGCGCCCTCAGGGACACATGGAGCCTGGAACTCTGTGTGTGTCGCTCACGAGCTGTGCCTACTGAGTCAGTCGGGAAAACCTCAGAGCCTCGGCTTCTGTGTCTGTAAAATAGGAACAGCAACGGCAGCTGCCTCATCAGGTGCCGGGATGGCCACATGCAGCCGTGCTAGCAGAACACACAGCGCAGTGCCTGCAGACAGCACCAGAAATGCCATTGTCATTTTCATTGCTTTGCCTCCACTCACATTATCTCTCATCCAGTGATCCCGTAAAGTCGGTGTTGTTAGTCCCTTTTCATAAATGAGGAAACAGATCCTGGGGAGAGTCAAGAAACTTGCCCAGGGTGAACTGACTCAATTCCTCTTGTTAAAATATACCGGAGCAGGGTGTGTTATTTCTCCTGGAGGTGAATGTGCTGGCTCAAAGATACTCCAGGTCCAACCCAGACACTCCCTCCCAGGTCTCCCAGGCCTCACCCAACAGAGGAAGTCAGCACACTGTGGTGCAGGAGCCCCCGGAGTTCCAATCCCAGGACCTCAGTAGGGGGTGCGGGGGAGGTGAGAGGATTAGAAATAATGAATTTAAAGTGCCCAGCACATATGAGGCATCCTGTAATGAATTATTCAGTGCCAGTCATTCTGGCTAGTGCCTAGCAAAACTCCCAGGATCATCAGTGAAGACCTGGAAATTGGGCCTCTTCCTCACCTGCAGGCCAGTCCAGCATCAACTAGACCTAGGAAGCGCACACCTGTCCCCACCCACCTGCCAAGGCTCTGCTAGAGGGTAGACCACATACCACTATGGCACAAACTCAGAAAGCGCCAGGACAAGGGAATGGCATGCAGCATGTCTGTTCGCCAACCCACAGCTGAAAGGTGAGGCCTGGCGCTGGGCCGGGCCTGCACTAACTCACTTAATAAGTATTTGTTGTCTAACCTAATGTTCGAGCATCAGTTGTTACCATACAAGTGGAGAAAGGGGATACTTTGCTCTGGGTTTCTTTATGCCCTGCTTTCATTATAGTAAAACAGTTTTAAAGACCTCCAAAGTGTGCTGTAGTGAGAACAGCCATATTCTTTAAAAAAAAAAACATGCTAGTCACAGTTCCCGTGGTCACAGCCACCAAGTCCCATAGTTCTGCTTTCCCCACAGCTTTTCACGCATCACGCTGCTTTTTCTGCCATTTTTCAGCCAACCCGTCTTCTTGTCTTTATCTGTCAGTATCTCCCCCCAACACCCACGTAATCTTAGCACCACTGCTTATACCACTCACGCTCTCTGGAACGCTGGGACTCTCTGCCCTGTCACCCTGCCAGCCCACGTTCATAGCCAACACATTTGCAGTTAAAGCTGATCCATATTCTCCCTCTCTCTCTCTCTCTCTCTCTCTCTCTATCTCTC
>PVKM010051597.1:0-10433 GCA_004027735.1 Carollia perspicillata
GTCTGGGGTCTGCAAGCTCCACGCCACCTAGGGCCGCCCGGCGCTCCCGAGCCAGGCAGCCACCTCGTTTTCCTGCCACTTTCTCTCTCCGCCGCCTGCCGACTCCGCCCCTCTTACCGGTTGGGTTGAATGTCCGAGGACTTCCGCATTTCAATTTTCTGTGTTCTGGTTGTGTTATTGTTTATAAATATTTGTTGTCCTTAATCTTGGTTGTGAGAGGAGGCACAGTGCTTCCACCTACGCCTCCATCTTGGCCAGAAGTCAGGACACACACCTTTGATCCAAAGATGCCAGTAGGTTGGAAGTAAAGAAAAAAAATCTACCATGAAAACAGTAACCATAAAAAATGGAGTGGCTACGCTATATCAAACAAAATAAACTTTTAAAACAAAAAAAAATGTTACTAGAGATAAAGAAGGATTTTATACTAACTAATAGAAGGATCGATCCTTTAGGAGGACCAGACAATTATAAACATACATATACCTACAAACAAAGCTCCAAAATATGTGAAGCAAAAACTGACCAAATTGAAGGGAGAAATAGAAATTAAAAGAAGAAATAAACAATTCAACAATCACAGTTTCAAGTCTGGACAGAACAACTCTGCAGAAGATAAACAAGGAAACAGAAGACTTGAACAACACCGTATATCACCTAGCCGTAAAAGACATCCATAGAACACTGTGACCACCATCAGCAGAGTACACATTTCTCTCAAGTGCACACGACACATCCTCTAGGACAGACCATGTGCTGGGCTATAACTAACACAAGCCTGAATAAATTTAAAAGGATTAAAATCGTACAGAATATGTTCTGTTTCTTTTTTATTATTGAATTTACTGGGGTGACATTGGTTCACCAAACCACACAGGTTTCAAGAGTACAGTTCAGCAAAATGCCATCTGCATGCTGCATTGTGTGCCCATTGCCCAAAGTAAGTCTCTTACCATCTCCCTTAGTCTCCCCTCGCCCCACCTCCACCTACCCCCATCCCCCTTTCTCCTCTATCACCACACTGTTGTCTGTGTCTGTGTGTTTTACACATATACATATATAATGGTTTTTAAAGTCCCTTTACCTTCTTTCATTCAGTTCCCCAACCACCCTCCCATCTGACAGCTGTTAGTCTGTTCCATGTATCCAGGCCTCTGTTTCTATTTGGTTCACCAGTTTATTTTGTTCATGAGATTCCACATATAAGTGAGATCACATGGTATTTGTCTTTCTCTGACTGGCTTACTTCACTTAGCACGATAATCTCCAGGTCCATCCATGCTGCTGCAAAAGGCAAGATTTCCTTCTTTTTTATGGCTGCATAGTATTCCATTGTATAAATGAACTTTACAATGGAGTGAAATTAGACATTAATAATGAAAGAAATTGGGGTAATTCACAAATCTGAAGAAATCACAAGGGAAATTAGAAAATACTTTAAGGTCAATGAAAATGAAGACCCCCCCCCCCAAACATATAAGATACAGCTAAAACAGTGCTTAGAGGAAATTCTGTAGCTATAAATACCTACGTTAAAAAGGAAGAAAGATCTTGTCCTAGGACAGGTGGCTCAGTTGTTTGGATTGTCATCTTGTACACCAAAAAGTTGCAGTTCGATACCAGGTCAAGATTCATACCTAGGCTGCGGGTTCAGTCGCCTGTTGGGGTGCGCACAGAAGGCAAATGATTGATGGGTCTTTCTCCCTCTGTCTCTCCCTCCCTCCTTCCTTCTCCCCCTGCCTGCCTCCCTCCCTTCCTCTTTCTACCTTTCTGTAAAGTCAATAAAAATATCCTTAGGTAAGGGTTAAAAAAAAGAAGAAAGATCTCAAATCAACAACCTAGCCTCCACCTTAAGGTAGTGGAAAGAGAAAAACAAACTACCAGTAAATGCAAAGCAAGCAGAAGGAAGGAGATGTGGATTAGACTGGGAATTAATGAAATAGAGAAATAAAAAAACAATAGAGAAAATAAACCTAAACAAAAGTTAGTTCTTTGAAAATATCAACAAAATGAACAAATCTTTAGCCAAGCTCTCCAAGAGGAGAGAAGACTCAAATATAATCCTTTCCCTTTCCATAAACGGAGAAGATTATAAAGAAATACCACGAACAACTATATGCTAACAGATGAAATTAGATAACAGATGAAATAGACAAGTTCTTAGAAATACATGAACTACTAACATTGATGAAAGAAGAGACTGACAATCAAAAAAGACCTATAACAAGTAATGAAATTGAGCTAGCAATTAAAAAACTACCCACAAAGAAAAGCCCAGACCCTGGAAGCTTCACTGGTGAATTCCTATCAAACAGGCACCAAGGCCCTCAGCAAATACCTTACGCATTTTGGCAAGTGTCTTTAGTGGTCAACATCAGTGTGGCAACCACGGAAATGGTCTGCTCAGATTTCCCTGGAAGAAAGAATTTGCCATCCAGCTGGAGTAGCATATTAGCTGATAGTCTCTAGCTGTTAATGCTTTCAAGACTGACCTTAGCTGCCATCCTCTTCCAGGTTGCCCCTGGTCGCTGACTAAACAGTGTAACCTGACCATTTCTATGTAAGAAAATAACTTTATTTTTTAGAACTGAAAGATAAGAATGTTACCTGTAAATTGAAGGAGTTTAGCTAGATGATATGATTAAACCCTGAGACTCTCCCTAGTTCTTACAGTCCATAAATCTATCAAAAAGAATCTGGACAAGCTTTATATGAACTATCAATCCTTTGGGTTGTGACACTGGCTATTATTTCCAGGGATTCGTGTTATCTTAGCTTTTTAGTTCATGAATTAATTACTTGAGGTCATAGTATTCCTATCTCTAATTGCCTTATTCCAGTTTTGTACAATCTTGTTATTTTCCTAGAAGTTATCTGACTGAGTAAATAGGAAAGAATTCCATTAAAATTAAATTATATTATTATAACACTGCAAAGTTCAAGGACTTCTAATGGGTGCTATATGAAATAATACATATTCCCTGACTTTGGGGAGCTTCCTACATAGTTCAGCTGACAAGATTAACACCAATAACATTAATAACAATTTCTTAAGTAACTCCTATTGTCCAGACAATAGGCCACACTACTTCCATGTGGTGTCTCTAAACCTATGGCATCCTGGAACAGCAGCTATTATTCCTCCTTCTTCTTGCCTCTGTAGTCTGAGAGATGATCATGGCTCCTTATCTAGTTTCTAGTCTTTGGGCCATTTATCATCCCTTTATTTCATTCTTTAACCCTGTTTGCCCCAATTTCTGTATTCTGTTTCTTCTACTAAACCAGCCTGGGCAAATTTGAACCAGCTGAATCAATGTCCAAAAAAGGCAAACTATAGAAACAGAGAGTAGATAGTGATTGGCTGCAACTAGAGCTTGGAGTCAGGTGGTACAGTCCAGACACAGGAGTTTGGGGTTTGCCTAAGTGGATCTGGTTTGGACCTGAGCACCCACGCCTGACCTAGCACTCTTTAGAGTAGATACGAACCCACAAAGCAGGCCCCAAAGTCCTCAAGTCGTGGTATCTCCACAAACTATGGCACTGGGAACAGCCCAAGGTCAACCTGAGTAGGGCTGCTATTAATCACTGGAGACTGTGGGTCCTTCCTATTCTGGACCCAAACCCATACATATGGCTTCACACAGAACAATACCAAATCTCTAATTCTATGCCATTCTCATAGTGCCTTACATTTTCTGCATTTCCCACTAGACTGTAATCTCTTTGGGGATAGAAACTGTGTCTATCTCATTCACCATTTCACTCCCACAGACCTGGCACATAATAAGATTTTAATATATGTCGACAAAACAAATAAAGAGCAAAGAGAGATGAATAAGAGCACCAAAAACCAAAACCAAAACCAAAACCAGTACACCAAAGAAAGATTATCAAGGGCTCTGCAAGCCAAGCCCAAATTTGGTGTTTTGCAGACAGTGGCAGGTCCTCCTATGTTGTCATATAGAGTCAGGTTTTCACATATCAGTATTCATAGATGTCTAGTGTAGAATTTTCATTTAGACATAGTATATGATTGATTTTATATTGCGAATTATACTCTACTTCTGTGAGATTAAAAAACTTAAACCTTTATTTAAAAACACATGCCATTCAGTTAATTTTTAAAGTTGCACTAGCAAGACACAAGCAGAAGTGGTATTAATGGAAGCTGTCATCCCTGCCTGACAAGCCAGTCTGATTCTCCTCTAAAGCAAATCTGCAAAATGATTAAACTGGATTGAGAAACATGAGGCAAGTTAAAACAAACAGAATAGCTTTGTTATCATTTGGAAAAAAGAACTCAAGGATAGCTAAGTCATTCTGCCATGGCTAATATTTATATTGTAAAGACTAATCAGAAGAGTAGCAACTTCTTCGCATTACCGGAAAAACACAAATTACTGTGAAATGAAAGAGTCGCCTTCACTACTTTCCTATCCTCACTCTTTTAGCATGCTAAGAGGGGCAGTTAATATTCAAATCAGCTACAGAAGCTTTCCCCTCTGACCTTTCTAAGGCCTGAGGTCTATCCAAGGCCTTCACCATGCTAGACACCAGTAGAGGGTACTGTGTCTGGATGAAAGAAGGTGCAGGAGAGTACCCATCAAGGTCAACTGGTTATGGATGGAGAGAGTATCCAAGGGAAAATTAAGGTTTTTGCACCATCCTCTGTATTTTGTGTATCTTTCTGATGGCTACTTGTAAGTAGATAATGAGTGACACCAACATACCATGACTTGATAATGACCCCACCTGAATATCATTAGAGACCTTGAGGGCACAGCAGTGAGTTTACACAATAAATCCAATTCTACAGTGGAAAAGAGAAAAAGAAATGAGTGTCAAAACAAATAAAATAATAGACCTGAAACTCAACAGTGTGCATATTCCAAACTAATAAATATGATCCAGACCTCAATAAAAATGCATACATCTTCCTTTTAATTTCAAATGTGGAACTTGTAACAAATTTTGGCTTTTCAACAATTCCAAGGGTAATAATCAGTGGAGTGTAATTCCAAGGGTAATTATCGTTCACATTAAGCATGAATGCGAATGATGGCCCCATTGGAAGTCACCTGAATTTCCTGTTTCTGAATCCATCTCTGCCTTTAGGGAAAATTACAAGTGCCTAATGCGTTTTATAAACAAGGCTCATCTTCCAGCTCTACCTTCCTCACCCCAGATTTCGGGTTGCCATACTGGTCTACTTCATGTCCAGCTCACTGCCAAGCTCTTTTCTCCACACTCTCCTGGGGTTTGCAGAAGTCCTTCCCTTTCCTAAGCCAATTCTTTCCCTCTGCCTTACTCCTTGAATAAATTCTTTTTCTCTTTCAGGACTTAGGATGAGGCCTTACATCTGGGAAACTTTTGCCTAATCATAAAATAACTAAAACATACCAAGAACTTCCCACGGGGCAGCACTTTTCTGAAGTCTTTCACGTGCACTGTCTTTTTAATTATCAGGGAAACTGTAGAAGAAGGTATGATTATCCCACTTCACAGATGAGGAAACTGAGGCATGGAGAGAGGGCATTTCTAAAATAGTATTACAAAGATAGAGCTTGATCTCTATAATGAAGAAAGGAACTGACTGTGAGAAAATAGTAAGAATCAGTTACGAATTGTGCTGGGATGGGGGTATTTGCGCCAAGCAAGCTGTTAAAATTTGAGGATTATGGCAAAAGAGAGGAAGAGACTGTACTGAAGATTTCTGAAGATGGTGCAGCCTCCGAAGGTGACATGGTCCAGGGTACAACCTTAAAAATGGGATCCTGGAGTGGAGGCAATTGTCCTTGGGAACAACGTTTTAAAAAAAATCACTATTCCCCTGGCACCCTGCACAGTCTATGCTAAATTGTCTTAAACTATCTGTTGGATATATGGTGAAATGCAGCGCTTCTCGGGCAAGCCCCAACCAAAGTTTCCTCAAATGCTTCTTGCTTTTGCTTCCCTGTCCCCGACCAGAGGAAGAATATTCAACACGGCCCACGGAAACATTCGCAGCTCGGGCTCCCAAGCTGGTCTCACTCCCTTAACCGCGGGTTGTAGCTGGAGCGCAAGCTGCGTTCGCTCAGCAGTTCATCCTCGTCTGGCCTGTTGGTCCCTAAAGAAAAGAATTCGCCTCAGAAAAGGTCGTGCGAGAAGCGTGCGGCCAGGCACGCAAGTTCTTGGCCAGACAGCCAGATTCGAAGTGCGGAAGCCAGACGACCTCCGTACGTCGGTCCCCCAGGTTGTCCTCCGGCCCAGTCGCCAGGGGGCGTGTTGAAGCCCCGGCGAGAGGCACCAGCACCTCCGCCTCAGTGACAGGAGAACGGCTCGACGGTGACTGCTGCAGGAAACGAAGCCTCCCTCTTCTCCTCCTCCCACGTCTCCCTTCGCTTGCCCGAGAAACCTCGAGCCCAAGGCTTCCCCGCGCGTCCGCGCGCCAGCGGCTGGGACAGAACAGGCAGCGGGGAAGCTTTGCCCCACCCCCAACGGCACCGGGAGAGGCGTGGCGCAGCAGGCCCCGCCCACGCCGCGCGCGCGCTGCCCCCAGGCAACCGGCACAACACAACAAAATGGCTGCCGCGCCGCTAGGCACCTGAAGGGAACGACGGGGCCATCTCCGCTCGGCTTTGTCCCAAGAGCCCGCTCCGCTTGGCTTCTCCGCAGTGAGTGCCAGGTGCGGTCGAAGGTGTTTTCCGGCATCCGGAGACGGAACGGTGGGGGCCCGCGGCAAAGGCGGGAAGGCCTGGACTGGCTCGGGATGCTTTCGGGGAGGGGGCGTGTGCTTGAGAATTGGGATTGGATGGGAAGGAGGGGTGGTCCCGGAACGGGCGTGGGGAGCTGTGGAAACTGAAGGGAGTGGAGGTCCGGAGCGAGGGATGCGGGGAGGTTGGGGTGGATAAAGGACGCGAGTGTACGGAGCGGCGAGAAGGAGGGTAGGGCTGCTGGGTGCCAGGTGACAGGATAACGGATGATTTGATTGTCCTGACGGGTGTCATGGTATCGGGCGGAATGCCGTACATGGAGAAAGATGAGAATTAGGATATTGGGAAGAAATGTGAAGAAGAAGGTTAAGGAAGAGGTAAATTTTGATGTAAAACTGGCTTTCAAGTCTTGATTTTTTCACTTTGTGTGTTACTTAACTGGCTCTGTCACTTTGGGCATATTCTTGAATCATTCGGAGCATATGTTTTCTCATTTGTAAAACTAATTGCTAATTACTTTTGAGTGTATATGTCAGATTCAGTTCGAAATCATTTGCTTGTATTAACTCATTTAGTATTTAAAAATAACTTGTATGAGAGTACCATCCCCATTTTAAGAGTGAAACTGAGAATCAGAGAGGTTAAATAATTCACCTAATGTCACACAGGAAGGAAATTTCGGAGTTGAACTCAGGCTGTTTAGTTGCAGAATCTACTCTTAATTCTTAACGATGCACTGCTGCTTGTACATGAGGTTAATAGTTCTGACCTTATACAGTATCTGCAAGGATTTAAATTTGGTAATGTCTTAATGTCCTTGCAACTGTCCTTTCTTCTTGCATTCAACTAATATTTATTATTCACCAAACAGTCAAATAGAGTCCCTCCTGACTGATAGCTTACGCTCTTAGAAGATACAGGCAGTAATCAAGTTGTAAAGGAGACTGCTTTGTGCAGAGACATGTATAATAGGAGATACAATCCTGCTGTGCATCTTGAGCGTAGAAACCCTGCCTTCTCAGGTCTGTATTTTTAGAATCTAGCACAGTCCTTGGAGCAACAAAGTTGCTTGATAAAACTGGATGACTGAATAAATAAATTAATGGAAATGTGTGGGAAGCTTGAGTCTTAGGGGTCTTGAGTAGAATGGAGGGATGTGAGACGAGAATTCAGGATGTTGATAGGACAGAAGGACACAGATTTCTGGGTGTCAAAAGGGAAAAGCAAGCAACTAGGTAATATGTTGGGATGAAGAGGAATGGGTGGGGATTTGAGTATTTTCTTTGAGGAGGGAAATAATTGGAAGTTGGAGTACTGGAATGGATTAGCATGTCAGAATATTTGCCGGGATGAACAGTTGGGAAATCAGAGTGAATATGGAAGTGTCGAAGCAGGGTAGAGAAATGGAGAATAGTAGAGCGTTGGACAATTGGGACAGGATTCGTGGGAAAATTTGGCAGTCAGAATGGAACGAAGGATGGGAGGCAGATGTTGACAATTGCCTCTGGAAAGAAGAGCAGCTGGGTTAGTGACTTTGGAGAGGAATGGGAATATTAGGTCTAGAGAAAGTTAAAGAGTAAGCATATTTAAATGGGCCCAAGAGTATGGAATAAAGCAGACTTGTAGGGAAAGTACTAAGACGTGATTAAGAGGCTAAGGGGTGCAATGGAGAGGGACGTGGAGGTCAAGAAATGGGGGTGGATATCTGCATATTGGAGTGGAGTGGGAAGAGATGGATGGTTTGGGGGTTGTTGAGGTCTGCCCTTTGGAGAAGATCAGAGAAGAGGATGGAAATTTAGGAGTGATAGGAAATGCTGGAGAGAGGCAGAAGTGTGCTGTCTACCAGGTTGTGGTGCTTGGGATTGTCAGATCGAGGAAGGTATCTAAGTCTTAGACTGACAGGGTGGGTGGTGTGTTGGTGCCTTGCCGTATTCCCCAATTCTGAACTTTTGTTTGGTTTTCTTTTCTTCTTAAAGATTTTATGTATGTATGTATGTATGTATGTATGTATGTATGTATTTATAGAGAGAGGGGAAAGGAGGGAGAAAGAGAAAGAGTAACATTGATGTGTGAGAGAGACATAAATCGGCCTGCAACCCAGGCATTTGCCCTGCCTGACCAGGGATCGAACCAGCGACATTTTGCCTCACAGGCTGGCGCTCAATCCACTGAGCCACACCAGCCAGGGCTGGTTTTATTTTCTTTTTGTCCTTCCTCTTTATACTCTTAGCCCTTCCTCTCAGCTCTATCTTCTCTTTTCTATTGCTCAGTGTTTGTTTATGTCATTGCTAACTATATCCTAGGGTCAAACAACATTCTCATCTTTCCCTAAAATTGTAGTTCACGATTTACTATCTCCAGGTGGTAACCCCTGAAATAATGCTAGACATTCTCAAACACAGTAAATCCCTAAGCCCAGTTCAGTGAGTTAACTATGCTAGGGGATTGTAGTACATTCTCTATTGTTTGAATGTCCAGGCCTTACAGGAGCTATGGCAACCCAGGGAGGGGATCTGGGAACGCTCTGCGACTTTGGAACCATCGCTTATGTTATAATTCATGAAAAGAAGGAGTTGATTTAGATTTCTGAAATTCATTCTAATATGTATTTTTTTAAACTTAAAGTGAGTAAGGCAGGGTTTTCTGATTAGGACAGGTAACAAAGGACTTCACGATAGTCTAGTGAGGCCCAAAGGGTCTTGGTCATTAGATATTATGAAGAATTCAGTATTTTAAGACTTAAGAAAGAAGATTAAGATGCAGACTACAAAGTAATTGCATTGTATAAAAATTTAGGATGTGCTTTTTTTAACCAAGAAACTAAAAAAATATAAAGCATATTTTTTTTAGCATGTAGCATATATGACTGTTCTAATTTTATAATTTCCTATCATGCTGGGGGATAGAGAACCATATGTAGAAGTGGGAACTGCGCCTTGACCTTCCACTCTTCTGGTTTTTAATCTGTTGCCCTTAGGAAAGCTACATTTAATTCAGGAATACATAAAGTTCTACTTTTAAAACACATGCCTCTTACCTCTTCTCAAGTTTGAATATATTATTATTTAGAAAGAGAATGCCAGTACAGCTTAGCTCTGAATCATTAATATTACTGAGACTTTTTCTGTGGCAGATTCGTATGATATAAGACAAAAAAAATTGTTTACCACACTTATGAAATTAGGACCTAAAACCTTGTGGCTGTGGCATAAACAGCAGTTACATGAATTGTTGGGAAGGTTTTCTGACCTAAGTGGATGATTTAACATGAAAAAATGAAAGAGAAAGTAAAGACATTTATAGTTTACATTTTAAAGTGCACTGGACATCTGGGACAAGACAGGTGACTGTAATATACTGTGTAACTGGGAAATAATAATCATTTTAAAAAATAAATATAGCAGGTTTTTGCTCCCCTCAAACTAGTCACTTTAAGAAACCAGATAATAAATTCAGTGATGCTGTCATATTAAATTTTCTGGCTTATTCCCATGAGTATTGTTCACTATTTAGGGAGCACTGGAGGAGGAACAGGATGGGAGGAAAATGAGGGAAGAACGGAGGAAGTGATAAATTCAGTTCAGAGATGTTGAAATTAAGATGCCAGTGAAGTGTCAAGTAGGGAGTCAGGAATAGGAGTCTGGAAGTTAGAGAAAAATTGGATTGAAGATATAAATATCAGTAAGCAGGTGGCATGGGGAGCCATGGATGTGTATTAGATTATTTAAAATGTAATTAGAA
>PVKM010051598.1:0-10438 GCA_004027735.1 Carollia perspicillata
ATCAATAAAATGTGTGGGAAGACACATTTTAAGTACTAGTAAAAAATCTTGGTGATAAGGAAAGGAATAAGAGCATTTTCTAAGGATACATGGGCTGAAAGACTGCAAAGTTTTGGTAAGATTAGATAAATTACTATTATAACGTTACATTACATATCTGAATAGTTTTGGAGAGTGGCAGAATCAAACCAAAGGGTGTGAACATGCAATCATTTGTTTGGAAGCCAGGAAAATAGAAATGCCTTTTAATTGGGACAATGTTTTTTAATCATATATACCAGTTCTTAATCAATTCTGAAGTAGCACTATTAATACCGAGCAAGTCTTTCTGGAGGCGGTGACCTTCCGGAAGGTCCCAGGACACCAGCGCATGCTCACCGACAGCTCTTGGCCTTCAGAATTCCTAGCAGACCACAGAGCTGCAATTCAGAAGTCTCCCCTCCCCCGCTTCTTTGGGCTAGGGGATAAGTTCTTATTGATTGCAAGGCAAAAGCAAACGAAGGTCATTAAGGGGAACTTCAGTTCAAAATACAAACCAAACACCAGCTTCTAGTTTATCATTTGAACCTGGAAGCCCAAGGACCTTTAACTTTACAATAAAAATCTAGTCATTCCAACGTCGATACGCAAAACAGCATACAGTCTAGGTCATTACTAGGTGGTCGGCCGCCTGATTCTGACTTGCTTGGGCCTGGATGTAACTTTCCCCGTGGTTCTTCACAGAAGATGACAGGACTTCATTCCGGTATTGGGAGTTTTATATGACAGAAGAATAAGCCCGCCCCAAACTTTCTCGCTCCCTCCTTCACACATTCATTTCATAAACCTCTTTTTAACGTTTGCTACTCGTTAGGAACGGTATCACTCTCACAGTCTCACGGGGGACATGGGTAAATCAAGCATCAAATTCATGTGCTAAATTCTAGAATGAAGGGAGGTATTTGCTGTGGGGAGAAGGGGGGTCAGGAAGCTCTCCTGGAGGGGGAGAGGATTCACCAGGTCACGGGCGGCAGGGGTGCTGTGCATGCGGCAAAAAGGGAGGCGCACCTCCCTCTCCGGAGGAACAGGAGGGAGAGAAGCAGGCAGACGTGATACACACGGTGAGGTCCAGAAGTCAGACATGACTCTGCATGGTTAGCTACAGAGCATGGATAAAAGGGAAGCGATGCCCAAAGACGCAGTAGAGGAAGACAGAGATTCCATCATTTAGAACTTTGGAGGCCGTGTTAAAATACGACACTGGAAAGCTGGATACAATGATGGGTCTTCTGAAAATATTTCAGCCTACAGGCAATGGGCAGAGGTTTTTATTACAGAACAGTCAGTTTGGTGGTATCTAGGTCAACAGTGAACTAGAGGTAGAAATCTAGAGGTACAAATACCAGGCAATAAACACTTTAAAAATCCAAGAAGGACAGGGAGAGGGCCCAAACCAAAGCAATGGCGAAAGAAAAGAGAATAGGGATAAGAGAAATCCACAAAGCAGAATGACCAGGGAGAACAGAGGGGATGAAGAGGGAAGCCTAAAACAGCTTTCGTGGCTCTCACTTGGCTGGCTAAATGGAGAATGGCGCCCTTAGCTAAATTAGGGGCTGCCCGAGGAGAAGGCCAGTTGTCTTCCTCGAGTCCTGGTTTATCCCACTTTTATAAGATCAATCACATGTCACTCTGCATTGCAGTAGCTATGTGTCATTCCACACCCACCCACCCCAGACTAGACCCTGAAAGCTCCCTAAGGGGGAAAGTTCTGTGTTGCACACCCATAGCAGCATGCTGGTGTAACACGATTGCCTGGCGTAAGTGACTCACTGTAGACCCGTAACGGTTTTGCACGCTGACTGAATAAACGAACAACTCCACAAGTGAGATGCGATCGAACCATAGATCTTCTCCCTTGAATAAAACGGTTGTTTCTTAAAGACTCACCTCGGCTGGACAACAATTCATACCACATACCGATTAGCTTCATTTCAGACTCATAGCCCCCCGTGCAAACCCCGATGTCCAAACTGGAAGGGGTGTTTAGAAATATCTACCACAAAAGCCCGTTTTAAAAACATCTGTAATTCAGAGAATTTACATGGCTAGCCCCAAGTCACAAAAACTTTCCGGCTGTGGGACTGAAATCAAGCAGAATACATCAAACTTACATGTTTGTCAACCAAAAGGGTCGTGACATATTCAAAGAAACACAAGATATCAAATTGGGCTAGGATGAATCAAGTTTTTTAAAGTACTTGACATTTCACACTAAAAAAGAGAAGGCAAAAATCTCAGAGACATTTTTAAAAGTTATTCTTCCCCCTTACAATGAAATACAAGGGCCAGAGCTTAACTTTTAACCTTGAATTAGTATAAGTAAGACAGATTCTTACCGTGATCTTCTGAAGAGACTGGTGACCTAAAATGAGATAATAAGCATGATAAATCTTTTGTAAATGGCACTGACAATTATAAGTATAACAATGATCAAGAATAATGCTCTATAAATTACACCCCAAAGTTCGGTTAAATAGGAATTCAACAGAGAAGACGGGGTCCTTAATGTGTTGGTTGGATGGCATATTTCAGTCAACAATTCCCATCAAGTTATTCCAATCAATAACTCCCAAAGCTTACCTGGATTGGTAGAAGGACAGATGTCACTAAAATGTCTACTGCATGGGGTCACAGGACCTCATGAACTTAGTGAAGTCTGGATTCATCCCACACAAGGAGAGAACTCACAGGTATGTGGTAGTAGGTGGAATCCTGTGATGTCAGTGTTGCTGGTGCCCGAGTCCAGGCCCCCAGAGGTTCATGACGACCAAGCTGGGAACATAGTGTTGAGTGGATGCATAGTGGTTGAAGAAAATGTTTAGCTCTCTTGAGATGCTTGACACTGCTTTACTTTATCTACTGACCAGTAATGTTTTTGTCCACTATGTGAGTGAACGGCAAGATCTAAAGACACAGGAGTGTCATCGGCAGAAAAGTGTGTAAGCATTTCCACTGAGGGTCCCTTCCAGTACACTTTTGTGTGGCAAAGTGGCAGAAGGTTCCAAGATTTGGTAGGGAAGAAACTGGGGTCTGGGAGGTGGACCCAGGGGACAGTGAGGGGGGACCTAATGTCGTCACCTTATGCTATCCCTGCACGATCGGCAGCTTGAGAGCTATCTCTTGGCTGCCCTGGGCAGATCTGCTCTATCCTGTCCTCGGAGACCCCCTGTTCCACACGGTACACAGACTGGTCTCCCCCACATGGTAGTCAGCACCTTAAAAACCAGGACCAGGTCTCATTTAAAACCTAATGAGCCCCAACTGAAATTTGTTGAATTAATTTGAGCACCACCACACACCAGTGTTCAGACTTGGACACGTGCTGGGGCTCCTCAAAAAGTCAGCATGCCACCTTCCAACGCCCTTCAAGACATGTTTGCCAGCTCCTATGCAAGCTGGGAGGGAAATGCCTACGGAATGAGCCTGAACCTCCAGGCTGGTGACAATGCAGCCACTCTCAGAGCCCACAGACACCCAATGCACCTGGCAACAGAGGTACCCACAGTCTGTTTCAGCATTAGGAAAAAAATACAGCAGAGGGTGTTGGATACACATGAACTCAGATTGAAAGGTGAGTCTAAGGAAAAACACCTATTAAAATAAGATGAAATAATTGCCTAGGCTGCCCAGGGCATAAAAAAAAAGAGAGAGAGTTAGTAACAAGGTAAGGTCTTCACTCCTGGTGTTTTCTGAGGTGGGGTGAGCAAAAACGTGTCTCAGATTGCTTGCAATTAATTTCTCACAGAACATCTCAGGTGGAAAGCTTGGGCAGCGGTGTTTTTGCTGCCCTTCTGCAAAAGCAAAGGATTAACGTTAAATCTGAGAAACTCCAGATGGCTCTGTGCAAGCCCCACGGGGATGCGTGGTGCAGTGCGTCCAGGCAGTGGGGAGAGACTATCGATTTCAGAGTGTTTTCTGAGGGTTAGTCCTGTTGGGTTTCTGTGCCGCACGTCTCCCACACGCCTGGATTTGTGGAATTCCGAGACATATGGAGTATTTCAATCCTCACCCAGTATTTCACCTTTCGCTGCAACAACTCACTAAATTATACGGCTGAGACGTGTGCAGAGGAGACAGGATGCCTGGAAATGGGCATGAAATGTTTTTCAGAGCTGAGCTCTGGAGGGAAGAAATATTGCGAAATCGGCAACATAAGTAGTTACTTTTTTTTAAACAGAACAGTTGAATCCCAGGAGCAGATAATCTTCCTTCCAGCTGACAACTAAGGAATGCAGAGAAGCTCAAGGCCTGCACTTCCCTCTGCACCTGGAAGATTGGTGGTTTCTGCGGACCCCTCCTCCCTGTCCGCTTTATCTTGGCGATAGCATCGGCCAGGCTAGGGCAAGAGCATTCAGATAATCTCCAGGATTTAAAGTTGTCTTCCTCATGTCTCTCCTGATCACCGGTCTTTTATTACAGTCTACACAATATTTATATTTATTTTGCCTTTTTAGGGGGGTATGTCTCACATTTTAATTTACATTCTAGTTAGGTTCAGTACAGGAACGCAACATAAACAAAAACTCAAACCCTGCAGGTTTTTCTTCTATCTTGTTAAATCTGACTCATCTTTATTCAGGCTTGACTCTTTCAGTTTGTGTGGATTTAAACCCAAATGATAATTAATACTCGAGAACCTATTAAGTTCCAGGCCCTGTGTCAAGCGGTGGAAATACAAAGGTGAACAAGATAGCAGTTTCAAGGAACCAAGAACCTAACGAAGAAGAAAAAATATGTAAACAAATGATTACAATTAAGTGAAAAAACGTAACGACCAAATGACCAAAACATGTATCAGCTAGTGAAGAAAGACCAATCATGTCCCAAAAGAGGGAAAGGAGACCTCAGGAAGCAAGAACCATTTGAGCTGGGCCCTTACAGGATAATCAGAAACTTAGCAGGTAAGTGAGAAAGGAAAAGCATGCTGGGTAGAAGGAACAGACGCAGGAAAAGGAACGCAGGTGTGCAATTTCATAATCTGTTACCAGATCCACACAAAACTCAGCGTTGCTAATACGTAAAGGAGTAAAGACAGGTCTAGAGACATTAGAGGCAGGGCCATTTCACCCCAAACTAGTGGTGCCAAACAGAACCCACCGATGCACAGATGGGTAATGAATGAGAAGGAACCAACATATCTCCGCAAAAGTGCCCGAACACAGAAGCAGGGCAAGGCTGTGCCAGCAGCAAATGCAGGCTGGGAGCGTACTGAAAAGATACAGCATGGGAAAAACTGCTAACAGACTTCCACGAAATTTAGAACTGCAAAGAGGGAAGGAAGGGATGGAGGAAGATGGGGAGGAAGGAATCAAGGATGGAAACAGAGCCCTCGGTGAACGGAACCTTCCAGGAGAACCTACAGCAGGGCGTGAGCTCGGGCTCGCCCGCAGTCCTTCAGCTAGTAAGCCGCAGAGAAAGCTCGAGAGCTTTTTCCCCTGTGTCACCGCTGCGCTGGGAGAGAAGAGGAAGAGGAGACGGATAACAGCGAAAAATACATTAAGAAACGATCCACTGGCTTATTCATCTGTTCCAGCTGTTGTGGAAGTGTTTTGCTTTTGTTCGTTTCAATTTACTTTTCTATGTATTTTGACTCAAGGATGTTGCTGGTAGAAGCCCTTTTCCGAATGTAACCCTGCTTGGTAGACTGTTCATGCTTTTCTCTCCTTTTAAAGGAACGTAACGCTTCTCCAACCAGGGTGCACATGGGAACCTGAAAATGAGGGAGGCTCCAGGAAAACAGCACGCTATTTTTACATGGGAAATTATATAATTTAACTGGTAAAATGATAAGATGATTTTCATATTGAAACTAGCAGCGAACGTTGCTCGAATTCTTAAAATGAAGCAATGAACTTAAAAAAAAAGTCCGTGTGTAAAGCAGACAGATTGGAGGGTGTTTGCTCTCTCCCGGAATAGGGGCATTTCCATGGAAAAGTCTGAAAGTAGGAAACGATCCACCTAGATGCACTTATAACATCTGCGAATGAATCATTTTATATGATTAACGTACAAAGATACCTAGAATCTGAGGGAATGAGACATAAACCATACATTGGCCAACGGCTTCTGAACTGGACAGACCGGTCAGTACTCAAAACACAAGGAGTCTCCAAGACAGTCACTTAGGTTGCCCTCCATCAGCACGTGGCCCTTCAAACCTTCCAATCTTTCGAGTAGATCCATTACAAGGCTTAAGGACATTGAAGTAGGTGCCCAGTTTTCCACCAGCAAAGTAGTGATACGGAAGAGGGAAAGAGCGTTATATTTACGAAGGCAAAAGAGTCTCTTAGGGAAGCATTACACACTTCTCGCAATGTTTTATCGTTTTTAATCAACCAACCCGGGACTGAGAAGGTGAGCATCACGACGAGTTCAGCCTCTACGATGTGCTTTGATGCTCGGCAATCATAGCAGAGCATGCATTTCTTGGCCAGAAGAAATGGCCAAGTTGGATGAACTTCTCTAAACCTACAAGCTCATCCTAACACAGTATCTTTTTAATTTGAATAACACTCTCTTGACTCTACGTTTTTTAGCCTCTAAATAATATGTTTTCTTCTGTTTTCATTCCTTGTCTTTAATTCAATAGCATCCATATTTTTCCTACTTGGCCCTCCTGGGTATGTCTGCATCATTTCTTTCCTTGGCAAGAGACAGGAGGTCAACAGGCTATCCATCTGAGATAACCTCTCCTAAGGTGAAGGATAACTTAGGTGAACGCTGGGGACCCACCTACATGGGTCTATCAGTTTCTGGAGAGAACCTCCCCACAAGGGAATGTCTGTCCCCCTTCCCAGCATCGCCAACACATATACTCACTACTGAGCATGTGTAAACCGCCACCTCGAAAGGAGCTGGCCGAGGAACGGAGTCACGTGGAGGTGAGCTTAGAACAAACCCACAGGACAGGGTAAGCTCCGAGTCTGAACTGGCACAAGAACAGAGATCCGTGTTCTGAAAACACTCAGCAGTGGAGTGTTGCCCTAAAACTGTGGATGGGCTGGGGGCAGACACAGCCACACCAACTCACAGGCCTGGCTGGAGGAGCCGGGCCCCTTTGCTTCCTGGCTACCACCATGGAATCACAGAGAAAACCAAGGAGGATGCTTTCCTGACAGCCAGAGGCCGTGCTATCTCTCCCCTCGCTCGGCACACCACAAACAAACCGCTCCTTGGCCGTGGGGTCCTCCATGAGGGACAAAGGAACACACACACTGAGAGCGACTCCCTCTCGTATGAATTCTCTCCTGAGGCCTGCCTGTCCTCTTCGTCCGCCAGCTGTAGGGCGAGGACTGCAGCAGAAGCACGGCTTCCTACAAGCCCGGGGCGCTCATCCTTCCTCCTCAGGAGAGAGAGAGAAGCCTCTGGTCTCTAGCTTTATATCAACTCGAAATGTTCCTGCCCCCTCGCTCTCTCTCCTGCCACTTTTCTTCTCTTTCTCCCTCTCCTGACCACGGCCCTGAAAGATCCCTGGGCTTATCTCGTCCACCTTCCTCACACTTTGGTGGGATCCAATCTCTCTGTAGAACACCCTCCCACCAGGAACATTCGGACCCCGGCAAAACCACCCCGGTTGGATTCTGTCTCCCGCCTGAACCACTACTGCTGGTTCTCTGTCGACAAACTCTCGAGAAACGGCCCAAAGGAAAATGCTTTCCCAGCTGGGCGCCCCTTCCAGGTACATTTTGAGTTTATACCACTGTTGCAGAAATACCCTCTTTATCATTCTTCTGTTTTACCTTGAAGCGATGATGCCACACACATTCCGCTTATTTCCTGTCGGTGGACAAAGAATTTTCACTGAAGGTGAGGAAGCCCAAGGAACAATTTAAAGTGACTTGCAAGCCTGGATGCAGCCGACCCTCTCTGGACAATAGCTTTTTTCTCTTGAGTTAACCCCAGGGATCTTCACTGTCTGGAGGCCTACGGTATCCAGCCGAGGACATCTTTTTGAGGGCTCCCACGAGAAACAGCGAGATCACACACCTAGGTGACACCTGACATCTTCACCACCATTTCTCTAGCCCCAAAGCATCTCTAACCAGGAAGACAGAACCCAAACCCCTGAGCACGGAGAATCCCCATCAACGCCACAATCCTCTCTTTGTTTGCCCTCACCCACTAATTATGAATATTGCTAGTAAGACAATACACAAGGCACATACAGTAGAAGCCATGGCAGGCAAGAACAAGAGTGAGGAGATGAAAGCGACAGCAGCCACACAAAGTGGCATTGAAAGGGGAGAAAGACAGACACATCCTCCATTCAAGTGGCCACAAACCCATTCAGGGACTGCCAGGCAGCCTCAAAGGTAACATTCACCACCAAGAGCAGGGAGGGCGTGGAAAGAGCAAAATCCAAGGAAGGAGAGAGAGAGGGGCATTTGTGCGGAGGTAGGGAAATACATCCCAGAGCTCAAATAGTAAAGTTCGCTTGTGATGCCTTCCCTCAATGTACATTCCACTAATTCTCTTCATTCTCGTAAGTTTTGATTCTTTAAGACTCTCCTACCCAAATATATTCCTTGATAATTTCCCCATGAGCTATACCTGAAATTTCTTGTGTTGTTAAATAAGTTTCTGCATCACGTTGTATTTGGCGTTTCGAAAATTCCTGTTTTGCCACTGATTTGTACCATTCAGTTTCTCCCAGACAAGTTCTAAGTTTGCTGAGAAAGCCCCTACGTGCCCTTTGAGCTTGAAATTTTACTGCCATCTACTGTTCAACCCTAAGAACTGCAACAAAATGAGGAGAAAGGAGTTTGAATTCTGTGGGTAAAGAGATGGGCAGAAATAGGCAACATTGGGCAGTAGACCTAGGAAAAAAAAACAGATAAAGGAAAGAGATGGCTTTGAAGGAACTAATGTTTAACCAGTTCACTCAATATGAAAACTTTACCATCACACTTTTTATTACCTAACATGTGCACACTGCTGAAAAACACTTTAGCATTTTGAAGAAGACACGGAAAAATTTGTATATTAGACACAGTACAGCCACACAGATATAAAGGATGTGATACTTCACATTAGAAATCAGTATTTTCAATATAACTGCCTGTCTATTTTCTAAAATGGGAGCAAAAAAAAAAAAAAAAAGCAAAGGCATGCTATTTTGAAATCTGCTCAGCCAGTAGGGAACACCCTTTTAAAAAACCTAAGCTGTGAAATTAAGAACAATCTAACAATAGCCAGAGGGGAGGGGGGAGGGGACAGTGGGGAGATGGGTTTTCAGGAACTACTGTAAAGGACACATGGACAAAACCAAGGAGGAGGGTGGAAGCAAGGGAGGGAGGTGGGTTTGGCTGGGGGTGGGGGAGTGGTGGGGAGAAAGTGCAGACAACTGTAATCGAACTACTTTTTAAAGTAGTTAAAAAAAAATAACGAACCTATGGGCTTTGCTCTGACGACCCTTGAGCCCAGGCCCACAGTGCCTGCTAAGACACGATCTGTCTGGAGTTTTGTGAGTGTGGATTTTTTTTCTTAAATTTGTCAAGGAACGTGCATAAAGGACATACGGACAAAGCCAAAGTGGGGTAGGATCGAGGGTGGGAGGTGGGGATGGCCGGGGTCGGAAATGGAGACAACTGTACTTGAACAACAATAAAAAAATTCAAAACCATTACAGATTGCAACACAAAGTTCCGGATCGTGGAGGCAAATCATGTCAGCGCCTTGTTGAGTGTTAAGAAAAAAACTTAATATGAAAAGCCATCTCACATATCGGATGCCGGATCCGCACTGTCTGCCTGCAGGCCCACGGTAACCGAGCGAGGGCCTACCCAGAGCTCACCGGTTTTATGCAACCAAGTCAGAGGTTCTGAATCCAGCTTCAGAATATGAAAGAAAAGGAAGAAAAAAAAAACAAAAACTGGTGCAGTTGGAAGCTGCTTCGGCACCTCATCTGAAGATAACTGTAATACATTCCAGAAGTTTTCCTATCACCCTCTCCCGCCTCCCCCACTTCTTGGAAGAGGGAGTTCATGCTCAAGACACTGGTCTGGGAAACAGAATCCAAAGTGTCTGTCTATTCCCAAGTCTACGTCTAGAGACAGGACAGCCTTCAAGTAATATTAGCATCAACAATCAAAACCAGGACAGGAATGAAGAGCACAACAATAAATCTCATCATCCCATAAAAAATGATAAACTAATGCAAGTAGATCACGGTGATATTGAGAACAACATGAAAAATGAGCTCCACAGACTCTGGCTTTGAGAATAACTCAGTTAATTCAACGTTTCAATACGTATGCACTGCCCCGTGCTCTCCAGGAGTTGTGAGCAATACTGAATTTAGAACATTTCATCCCACGTGTGAGGCGATCCTAAGGGACTCCTGGAGGGAGATGAATCACCCGGGTACTGGAGAAAACTGCAGGGCAGTATTGGCGGTGGT